>JAJPUD010008264.1:66170-92657 GCA_023553655.1 Myrmecobius fasciatus
GCTAGGTCCTGTGTGATCCTAATTGTAGCTCCCCGATATTTAAATTGTTTCTTTCTGGCTTCTTGTAATATCTTTTCCTTGGTATGATAGTTCTGGAATTTAGCCACGATATTTCTGGGGGACTTAATTTTTGGGTTTCTTTCAGGAGGTGATTGGTGGATTGTTTCAAGTATGTAAGTCTTTTCATGTTTTTCTGAGAGCATTCTGCTCATCATTTCTTTTCTCTTTTTTTTCATTAAAACTTTTTATTTGCAAAATATGCATGAGTAATTTTTCAACATTGACCCTTGCAAAGCCTTCTGTTCCATCCCCTCCCCTAGATGGCAGGTAGTTGAATACATGTTAATTATGTTAAAATTCATGACAAATTGAATATATATATATATATACATATTTATACAGTTATCTTGCTCTACAAGAAAAAAAAAAACCTGAAAAGGAAAACAAAATGCAACAAACATCAACAGAAAGCATGAAAATGCTGTGTTGTGGTTCACTCTCAGTTCCCACAGGCCTCTCTCTGGATGTATATGACTATCTTCATCACTGAACAATTGGAACTGGTTTGAATCACCTCATTGTTGCAGAGAGCCATGTCCATCAGAATTGATCATCATATAGTCTTGTTGTTGCTATGAATAATGATCTCCTGGTTCTGCTCATTTCACTCAGCATCAGTTCATGCAAGTCTCTCCAGGCCTCTCTGAAATCATCTTGCTGGTCGTTTCTTACAGAGCAATAATATTCCATAATATTCATATACCATAATTTATTCAGCCGCTCTCCAGTTGATGGGCATCCTTTCAGTTTCCAGTTTCTTGCCACTACAAAAAGGGCTTCCACAAGCATTTTTGCACATATGGGTCCCTTTCCCTTCTTTAAGATCTCTTTGGGATATAAGCCCAGTTGAAACTCTGCAAAGGACATGCACAGTTTGATACCTTTTTGCTGCTCATCATTTCTTAAAGCACAATAGTATTTTATAACAATCATATATTATCACCTGTCCAGTCATCCCCCAGTTAATAGACATCTCCTCAATTTCCAATTTTTTGCCACCACTAAAAGAGCTGCTTTGAATATTTTTATACACACAGATTTTTCCTTTTTGTTTTTTATTTCTTTGGGATACAGACCTAGTAGTGATATTGCAAAGACCTTGCATAGTTTTGTAGCCATTTGGGAACAGTTCTTAATTATTCTCCAGAATGGTTGAATGAGTATATAACTTCACCAATAGTACCAATTAGTGTTTTGATTTTCGCACATTCCCTCTAACATTTGTCATTTCCTTTTTTTTTATTAGCCAATGTGACAATTGTGAGGTAGTAATTCAGAATTTTAATCTGCATTTCTCTCGTCAATAGTAATTTAGAAGATTTTTATGTGATTGTAGATAGTTTTGATTACTTTGTCTGAATACTGTGTCTTCATATATTTTGATCATTTATCAGTTGAGGAATAGCTCTTATTTCAATAAATTTGACTTTTCTATATGCTTGACAAATAGTAATGATTACCGACTATATAGTTCCCTTCATTCTATTTCTCCACCCCCGTTTACAGTACTCTCTTTATTCTTTTATCTTATCCATTCTCAAAAGTGTTTTGCTTCTGATTTTTACTTTTCCCAAGCTGCCCCCCCCCTTCTCTTATCATCTTCCTACTTTCCTTTATGGTAAGATATATCTCTACACCCTACTGAGTGTGTATTAATCCCTTTTTAACCAATTCCAATGAGAGTCAAGTTCTTGTGCTCTCCTCCCCATTTCCCCCATTTACTCCTCCACTGTAAAATCTTTCAGGCCCGTTTTATGTCAGATATTTTATCACATTCTACTTCTCTCTCTCCCCTTCTCCTAGTGCATTTTTCTTTGTTATCCTTTAATTTCATTTGTTTAAGCTAATCATTAGGAATTGAATTTTATAAAAGAATTAATTTTCATTGGTATCTGATGGTTAAAAAATTATATTTATTGACTTTGTTTGAAAGATTAGTGGAGGACATTGAGAACCAGAATGAAAATTTAATTTATCATCTTGTCATGGCCTGACTTACAGTTTTCCATCTATCTAGATTTTGTGATCCAGTCAAAGTGGAATCCTCATCCATCACAGGGTCTGCACTCTCCATGTCTTTGCTTATATGGTTTCTGAACTAGAACATACTCTCTCACCATTGAAATCTCACCATCATTAACAGGAAAGTTTGAAGTAGAGATGTCAGGTCGGGGTTAAAGGTTAGGATCATATATTCAGGGTCAGAATGGATTTTAGGGGTCATTGAATCTAACCCTCTCATTTTATAGGTCCAGCTACTCTGATAGCTAGTGGCAGGGCTGGGAGGTGAAGCTATGTGCTCTGACTCCAGATTTTTTACTGTATCCTGCTGCCCACTAAGGGGAAGGCAAGCTTAAGGCAGCTGAAAGAGATTATATCAGGTAATTTTGGGTGTCTGAGCTCAATTCAGTCACCATTCAGCAAGCTTAGAAAATTGGTTGTGAAGGGGGAAGGAGGAGAGAAGTAGGACTTCAATCTGATTTGGAGAGTGTGGCTGTGTTGTTTCTAGCTGGGAGGGTGGGATAGGGATGCTTTTCTTTAGGTGGTATTTGTGGCGTCTGTTGCTGGTGTCTTGAACCTAGAAAAATGGCCTGGGAGGGTGGGGTCCTTTTCCTGCCATGGTATCTTATCAATTGGTTTATCTTGTCTATTGGTTAATGAGGAGGTTTCTAATTCTTGAGGTTTCTAATGAAAAAGATATTCACTGCAAGGTGAACTTTTTTCTTTTTAATAGTAATTATTAGCATCTCTATAAAAATGTTAAGGTTCCAAAGTACATTAATGAAATCTCACTTGGTCTTGATAGTCCTTGTGAACTAGCTGTGGTTCTTATTCCCATTGTGCAAAATGCAGAAGCCGAAATTCTTTGAGATTAAGTGACTTGCC
This sequence comes from Myrmecobius fasciatus, assembly GCA_023553655.1. NCBI lineage: Eukaryota > Metazoa > Chordata > Mammalia > Dasyuromorphia > Myrmecobiidae > Myrmecobius > Myrmecobius fasciatus. The sequence continues at coordinate 69,117 of JAJPUD010008264.1, forward strand.
AATGAGATCACAGCTGGTATCTGAGGACCAGATTCCTTTTGGCTCTGACTGTAGGGATTTTTCTACCACACACTGCTGCCTTTTATTTTAGAGGCTAGAATTTGTTGGAAGATACCTATAACAAAAAACAAAAACAAAAACAAAAAAACCCAAAAAACTAGAATTTAACTTTGTGGCCATCAATTGGGAAATGGCAACAAATGTTGCAATTATTATGAAAGTAATGGAATACTATTCTACTGTAAGACTATAAATAATTCAAAGAAATATAGGAAGACATAAGAAGACTTGATTAAAGAAAGAAGAAGGGAAGGACATGATACACATTGACTCCAACTATGTAAATAAGGACAAATAACTACAATACTTGGTCAAATTTAAAGAAAAAAAAAACAACTAGTTTAGAAGAGGTCAGCCTTGATAAAGTTATACTGCTTTTGATGTGACCTAATTTTTCTTAACAGTGTACAAGAAACAGACCTTAGGGTTACATTTACAACCTCACTTTTACAATATCAAAAGTCCCACAGAAGTATTAGCTAATAATATTGCATATTTGAATATTAATGTTTGTTAGTTGAAATATAAATAAAATTTATCTAGGGGGAAAAACTAAAAAGGAAGATAGGTGATTGATAGCTTGATCTAAATTTATGCTAAAGTAGTTATTATAAATTTAAATAACAGAACTATAACAATAATAATTCAGTTTTCCTATTGCTTTATAATGTACTTCACATCCATTATTGCATTTCATTCTCAAAATAATTTTGTGGAAAGGTTTTGCAAGGGTCAATGTTGAAAAATTATCCTTGCATATGTTTTGAAAATAAAAAACTGCAATCAAAAACACAGTATACATATTATCATATAAAAAATAAACAATTTGTCTATATTTTTTTAAAGAATTTTGTGGAGGAGAGGAGGTGCAGGGCAGGGATTATTTCACAGGTGAGAAAACTGGAACAGAAAAGAAACGATTTGATAAGCAGCACATTTTAGTGGAAAAGGCACTGCGCTTGAAGGCAAAAGTTTTAGGTTTAATTCGAAGCTCTGATTAGCATTAACTGTGTGCAAGACAATTTTTTTTTTTGAGCTTCAATTTTCCTTTTTTGTAAAACAGAGATAATCATATTCTAACTCAGAACCACTGTGTGGAAAGTACTTTTATAAAAAATTGTAAAAGTGCAACAAACACAAATTATTAAAATTGTGTAGTCTAAAATCTAACAGTTATCAGCTGTGTGATCCTGGGTAAGTCACTTATCTAAGTGCCCTAGGCAATTCTTTAAAATTATATATAAATTGGAAGTTCCCTATACTAATGAAATCACAGGTTTAGCCTCATGAATTTGCCATTTAAACTAGCTTTGCTTCCTCCCACTCCATTCTCCCTGCTCACCTTTACATCCAGCTCTTAGGGGATTCCTTTGAGACAACCTACTGTCTACACAAGTCCTTTCCCTCTTTCTACCTTACCCCATCTGATGAGATCCTGGGTCGCTGTATGGTTGGCAGAGAAAGTGTGAGGAAGGGCACTGATGGGGATCAGTTCAACCCTATAGGCTCCATTCCCTGTGGAGGTCTTGGGTAATCCCCCTTTACTGTAATCAATAAAATGTCAAACTTCCAGGGTTAAATTTCCCCAATAAATCTGCCCATGGCTTATGTCATCTTTGCTGAATCCCTTTTGGGTTTAGCCCACTATGGCATTTCTGCTTCACAGTGTCTTTCTCCTTGTTATAGCTAATGCTTTTAGAGTGCTAAATAAAAAAAAATGCATATAATATTTTTTCCACGTGCATTTCATATTTGCATGTTTTCTCCATCATGAGAATGTGAGCCTCTTGAAGTCCAGACCAGTGCTTTCTGTCTTCTCTGTATCTCCAGTGCAAAGCAAGGTACTTGGCACATAAGTATCCGATAAATGCTTATTGATTAATTATTTATTACCCAGCTCAAAAATGGTTAAAGACAGAACTAGAAACTCAAGTATTCCTCTCTTTGCTCAGTGCTTTCTCCCCCCCCCCCATAGAAATCCCTTAGAGACAAAAAAGGCTTCTCTCATTCTTTGTGTAGCAAACACTGGCTTCCAAATAAGATTTTAGGATTACAAGCTGGGAAGGGTTTTGGAAATCATCTAGTCCACCCTCTAGTTTTACAGATAAACAGACTGAGGTCCCAAGGGGAAAAGGGAAGAGCTGTTTTCTGATCCCAAATCCAGTTCTCTTTCCACTATTAGCAAACTGTCTTCTCTAAACTGTGTATTCCTTACAATGTCATGGCTTTATGCACATGTCTTGATTTTACATATATATATATATGTATATACATACATATATATATATATATGGATAATTTCTGGATTTCACAATGATTAGGATATCTATTCCAAATTAGCTTGGGTAAAAATTGAGTTTGTCTGACTCCTAAGAACTAGCCATTCAAATTCATCATTTGTTTTCTTCCAGTAGCTACTTTAAATAGTCCATAACCTGAGGAAGGGACTCATTGTTCATCAACATTGGCTGTTTTTCCAAACAGTATATGGGATTCGTTTTTAACTCAGGCTCTCTCAAATTGAATTTTTTTTCTAAATCAAAAATTATCCATGTTTAACATTTAAAATGTTATCTAGTCATGTGGCTGTTCCCATCTTGTGCAGAAAACATCTTGGATGAATTTGCATTTTTAATTCCTGGCTTTTTTTTTTTTTTTTTTTTTGCTTTACTCCCAGCGAACATTTTTTCCTTAAAAAAACAAAAAAACCAAAAAAAAAAACCCACAACAGGCCAATAGTGCCAAGATAGCATAATAATAGTAGTAATGTGTTCTCCCTCTTTACTAATTGCACCAAATTTTACCATGTGCTAGAAAAGCAGACTCTGTGCCCGCTGCCTGCTGTACCAAATTTCAAGCTGCAGCCACTTACAGTGGTGAGATAATCACTATTTAATGGGCTGGACTCCTCCCACAGGAGTTACTGTACTTTTGTAGAACCACAAACTCACCAGTCAAGTGTGCTATTAAAGAGTGCCTTGGGCTCTGTGCATTATTTAATAGGACAATATGCTTTCTATCCACTTCTTCCTGCTGCCAGGTGCCAAGGCTGAGCCCAGTTCTCTTTCTGGGCTTTGGATTTGGAGGTGGGGAATGGGTGGGGCGGGCAGAGAACAGGGAAGGCTATTCTGCCTTAGAGTTGGCACAAGAGGAGGGATGAAATAGATGACCTTAGTTGTTTCTCCCACCTCCAGGGTTTTAAGGATCTAAGGACTCTGCCAGAAGATCTGGATTTGGCCACTGGTTCTGCTCTTCAGCTGGTATAGGATTCTGGGCAAGACGCATCATTTCTCTGAGTCTCCGTTTCCTTATTTGTAAAGAGGCAGCTGATTGGTACAGAAGACAAAGAGTTTGACCCTTAGGAAGAATGGAGTTCAAATCCAGACCTAGATACTTTCTAGCTGAATGACCCTGTGCAAGTCAATCTCTGGTTGTCCCAGTTTCCTTCCACAGGATAATAATGCTATTGCACCTCCCTCCTAGGGTTCTAGTGAGGATAACATGAAGTAATATTTGTAAAATGCCTTCTAAACCTTAAGGCAAATGAGATAATATTTGCAAACCTTAAGTTGCTGTATAAATGCTAGCCATTGTTATTAAAAAAGGACAGTAATTAAAAAAATAAAAGCTGTCTACCTATCACCCAGATCAGATAACACACCTGAAAATCCTTTAAAACCTATAAAATATTTTACAAAAGTTTATTTTTTTTCTGATTACACACTCTTACATAGTATGTGCCTCCTGAAATGGATTAGTTTAATTTATCAAGAACATAAATTTAAAAAAACATTTTTTTTACTAGGGCAGAGATTGTAATGTGTTTATTATGAGCTCCTTAAGGACAGAAAATGTTTCATTTTTATCTTTTTGTTCTTCAAACCGTATCTAGCAAATAGTAGGCATTTAATAAAATATTTGTTGATTGATTAACCTCTGCATGCTCTTTCAATGTCTATTGTTGCATCCTTAGCTGAAAAGCAGGAAGGAAGCAGGAACCTCTTTGACCACTTTTTTCAGGGAAGAAAATTCAGGACTGGTGAATGGAGATTGAAGCCCATCTCTGGGTATTGGAGAACCTAATGTCACAGTCCGGAGGAACCTTAAACCCCTCAAACACAGAATGTTATATCTAGAAGGATGTCAAGATTCATTTTGCTAAGGAGAACACTGAGATCCAGAGAGGGAAAACAACATGCCCATGATCGTAGATTGGGTTTGTTAAGTAGCCACATTTTAATTTGTTAGAAAAAACAGCAATAAACAATCCAGGATGCAGGACACTTTTTGCAGCCCATTCCTTTCACAATATGGTGCAGTGGAATGGGAGAAGATTGGCCACATATGGTAGTGTTGGTGCGAGTCATGTTTTCTAAATATCCATTTCTTCAGTGTAAATGATATTGTTTAGACACATGGTGTGGGTTGGCTTGGAAAAATCTTCAGCAACATTGTTTTTTTGGGCTGTAAGTCTTCAGCTAGTTTCTTTTTTAGGGTAGAACACATAGGGATCTTTAAAGATAAGAATTTAGGAAAAGAACTTGGATTATATGTTCTTGACTTTGTATTCCAAAAAGATATTCATAGTTTTGGGATGTCCCAGGCAGAAGTTGTCCAAGGGGTCATTGAAGCCAATCCGCTGAGGCCCAGAGTGCTGACTCCCCCACCTTCAGTGTTTTTGCCTCCACACTCTGTTTCTTAAGTTCCCAAAGTTGGAAGGAATGTCAGAATTCATCTAGTTTAACTTCTCCCCAAAACATAAATATGACTTACAACATATGCCCCAAATGGCACTTGCACCCTTCTAGGGAAAAGAAAATCACTAAGACGGCCCATTCTATTTTGGACAGCTCTGATTTGAAGGTGGGCAGCTAAGTGGCACAGGTCATAGAATGCTGGGTTCAAATAGGACCTCAGACACTTATTAGCTGTGTGGCCCTAGTTTGCCTCAATTTCCTCATCTGTAAAAGGAGCTGGAGAAGGGAATGGCAAACTACTCCAGTTTCTTTGCCAAGAAAACCCCAAATGGGGCACAGAGAGTCTGACACAAATAAAAAACAGCTAAACATCAATGGCAATAGGTAGAAAGAGTTTCTTTAATAAATTGCTCTATATCATTCAGTTTTTAAAAATCTATTAATAGGGGCAGCTAGTTGGTACAGTGGATAGAGCACCAGCCCTGAAATCAGGAGGACCTGAGTCCTGAGTTCAAATATAATCTCAGATACTTCCTAGCTGTGTGATCCTGGGCAAGTCACTTCACCTCAGTTGCCTCTGGGGGAATATATATATATATAAATTGAATTAAGTATTGTGCCATAGAGTTCAGTAAAGACTGATGTACTAGTACTAAGTACTAGTTCACTTCCAGTAACTGTCACTAGCATTGCCCCCCTGGAGCACAATAGAATAACTCTAATCTCTGTTCTACTTAATAATTACCTTGTCTTTGAGTTAGAGAACTTGAGTTCAAATTCTGCCTACATCACTCACCATCTATGTGATCTTGAGCATTTCGCTTGGTCGCTCTAAGACCTTGGTTTCCTCATCTGTAAAATGAGGAGATTTGACAAGATGACCTTTGAAGATGTCTTCCAATTATAAATGGTCCTTTTAAAGTGTTTCTCCAGGTTAAGTGTCCTCTGCTTTATTTGCAGTTTTGAAGGGATCCATCACAGTGGGCAGAGAGCTCTGGCCCTAGAATCAGAGTCCTTACTGTCCCTTATGGACGCTAAGCAAATCAATTTCACTGCTTTAAACCTCAGTTTTCACATCTGTCTGGTAGGGATAATAATACTTAGAATATATGCCTCTCAAAACTCTTGTGAAGGTCAAATGAGATAACATACTTCAAGGTACTATGTGAATATGAGCTATTGTTATTTTTTGTATGCTTTCCAGGCATGGGGTGGCAAGCTGTGGTAAAGGTCAAGGAACATCAAACAACATAATGGAAAACACAGTGGAAGCAGAAAGGAGGTTGGGGGAAGGAATTTAGAGTTATTCTGGAGTTGTTTTTTCTCCCTCTGTATGAAAAGTGGCAAAAGAAAGTATTTGCCCACTTCTCAAGAAGCCAAATGTAGACAGTATAACAGTTTTGTCCACTCCTGTTGTGTTTTATTGTTAATTCAATTCAACTCAACATTGTATGAAATTAAATATCTATTATATCTAAAGCATTATATTAGTCCCTGGAGAAGAGAAAAACTATATTAAATCTCCACTGTTATGAAGCTTAATTAATCAATCAACAAGTATTTGTAAGTGACAGGTATTGTGCTAAGGACTGAAGGTAAAATAATAACAACAAAAAAGCAATGCTTGACTTTAGGGAAGCTTACATTCTACTGGGTTAGATAATATGTATATATGTAAGCACAAATACAATATAAACAAAATAAACAAAAAGTAGACTTTGGAGGAAGGGGGGGAAATGGGAAGTATCAGTATCCAAAGGGATCAGGAGAGGCCCCATGTAGCAAATAATATTTAAATGAAATTTTGAAAGAAATTAGGAATTTGAAAAGAGAGCATGTAAGAAGGCAGTGAATTCTAGGAATAGACAAAAACTCTATTCAAAGACACTAAATGGAGGTGGAATGTTGTGGATGAAGAATAAATAGAAAGTTTGGTTGAACTGAAGAGTACATGAAAGGAATCAATGTATAATAAGGCTAAAAAGATAGATTGGAGCTAGGCTGTGAAAGGATTTAAATAACAAAGAGTTTGTATTTGATCCTAGAGATAACAGGAGATCAACATGGTCAGATCTATGCTTTAGTAGTATTACTTTGGCTGCTGTGAGGAGATACCCAGAAGATGTTACCAAGAGAGACCGAAAGATATTTCCTATATAAAATGTAGGCGTCTTCACCAAGGTGATTAAAGCATCATTTTAGTGAGATGCACTGATCAATTTGGGTGGGTTAGAGGGTCAAGGCTTTGTTCTGCCTTTGAAGACATGTCCTTCCTGCAGCTGTTTAGAGGAAAAAACATCTTTTTGCACCTGCATTTAAATCCCACTTTGTGGGATTATGTGACTATGGGACTTTGGGCAAGTCATTAATGTCTCTGTGAATTTCCTCATACATAAAATGAGGAAGTTGAATTAGATGAGCACTGAGGTCCCATACAATTTTATATTTGTGATCCAGTGATCCCAAGTCCTTAGTGAGATATCAGTGAGTGAACGAAAACCTGGGCTAAGGGTTTTTGGGGCTTACTCTCTGTGTGAGGTCCTTTCTGTTCTCCTTGGTTGCTAGTGCCTCTTACTGCCAAGACTACCTTTTAATTTGCTTTGTCCCTGTTTGTACTTTCATGTGTACAAGTAATATAACCCAGTAGAATGTGAGCCACTTGAGGCCAAATACTATTTCAGTTTTGTCTTTGTATTTTCAGTGCCTAGTCACTTTCAAATGCTTTACTAATTAACTAACCCAAACCCTTCGAGTAGATGATTTCAGTCATCTACATGAAGTTAATTGGATATTCAATCAAAAAGTGGTCATTGAATCTTAGTGCAATGATCAACTTCCAATTTTAGAGGATTAATGATTAAAAAAAAATATGCCATCCATCTTCTGGCTGAGAGGTGATGAACTCAAAGTGAGAATGAGACATTTTCATCTATATATATAAATATATATATACATATATATATATACACACACATGTTTGTATGTATGTATACACACATATAATGACATGACCAGTGTGAGGATCTATTTTGCTTCATTATCTATATTGATTACCCAGGTTTCCTTTTTCTTTTTCAGTGTTGTTCCAAGGGGTAAGGATAGTGGTGGGAGAGGGAGAAAATAAAATTTTATTAATTGAAAAAAATAAAAGAATTCTTTTAATCAAGAGAAAAGGAGAGAAGGAAGGTCAGATAAGCAGGACAACTTTGAAAGCTACAGGCTGATTTTATTACATACTTAAAAAAAAGAGAAAAAGGTCAAAAACAGAGTCTTTCAGTTGTACTTACAATCCTCTTTTCCTGTCACATTTTGCATATCTTAATATTTATTCCATTTAATGTTTATTAAATTTAGAATAAAAAATTTTAAATGTCCTGCCAACAATGCAAGGCCTCAAGTCATTAAAAACCAACAAACAGGGGGGGTGGAGCCAAGATGGCGGAGTAAAAAGGTGACTCTCTGCCTCTCCTCTGATCTTCTCTCAAATCAACAATAAAATAAGCTTCTGAACTGACCTTCAAGTCAACGAACTCAGAAATATTTGGGCACTGCTTTCTGAAGAACTTCATATCAGGTTTGTCTAACTCAGAAAAGAGATAAATAGAGGACTCCTGTGTAGGCCGGAAGTGAGGGTGGGACTCAGCTCAGCTCATCGTGGCAGAAATTCCAAACTCCAAACTCCAAATTCCAAACACCTGGAGTTTATCTGAGGCACTCGGGACACTCTGCCCTGATTGGGGGCAGGTGTTCTGGCAGACTTGCCTTGTTTAAGGAGTAATTCAGACTCAGTCCTAGCATCTTAAGTTAATTCCCGGAAGTGCCCCAGAGCAAAAGAGCTTTAGCGGAGGTTTTTCCAAACCTTAAAGAAATATACACGCTGTCTAAAAAAAATGAAGAAGCAAAAGAGAGCTCTCACCATAGACAGATTTTATCAAGGCAAAGAAGTGATGACCCCAGATCCTGAGGTTCCTTTAGACAAAATACCAGAAGAAGGTATTAAAGACCATCACTGGTCACTTTTTCAAAAGGCCTTTCTGGAAGATTGCATAAAGAACCTCAAAAGAGAGCTGGAGGATAAATGGGAAAATAAACTGAAATCAGTGCAAGAAGGATACAATATCTTGCAAGAAGGATATGATGCCCTGCAAAAGAGATATGAAAAAGACACCAATTTATTGAAAAATAAAATTAGTGAAGTGGAAAAAGAGTGCAATGAACGAATTGGCCAGTTACAAAAGGAGCTTAAAAAGGTAACTGAAGAAAACAACACTTTAAAAATAAGAATTGAACAAATGCAAGTGAATGACTCAATAAGACTTCAAGAATCAGTCAAACAAAAACAAAAAAATGAAAAATTAGAAGAAAATATGAAATATCTCCTAGGAAAAACAACTGACTTGGAAAATAGATCTAGGAGAGACAATCTAAGGATTATTGGACTTCCGGAAAGCCATGATGAAAAAAAGAATCTAAACACTATCTTCCAGGAAATCCTGAAAGAAAACTGCCCTGAGATTGTAGAATCAAAAGACAAGATCACCATTGAAAGAATTCACCGATCACCTCCTGAAAGAGACCCCAAAATTAAAACCCCAAGGAATATCGTGGCTAAATTTCAGGACTATAGCACCAAGGAACAGATTCTGCTAGCAGCTAGAAAGAAACAATTCAAATACCGAGGATCAATAATTAGAATCACACAGGATCTGTCAGCCTCCACATTGAAGGATTGAAGGGCCTGGAACCAGATATTCCGAAGGGCAAAGGAACTTGGATTACAACCAAGAATAACCTATCCAGCTAGAATGAACATTATCTTCCAGGGAAGAAGATGGTCATTCAATGATATAGGTGAATTTCACCTATTTCTAATGAAAAGACCGGATCTGAACTAAAAATTCGACATCCAAACACAGAACTCAAGAGATGGATAAAAAGGTAAAAAGGAAAGGACTCTTGAGAACTTTATTTTTACTAGGGGGATACTTAAAGTTTGGGGGTATAATTAACTAGATATTACTTTGATAATATGAAAAAGAGAACTAGAGGGGAAAAGGTTGTCATACTGGGGAAAAGAGGGAAAAAGTGGTAAAATAAGATCTAAAAAAAAAGGAGGTAAAAACAAGGTAAAATCTCTTGAAGAGGCAAAGAAAACCTAATATAATTGAGAGAAAGAGGGGAGGGAGATGAGCATTGTGTAAATCTTACTCTCATCAGGTTGGGCTCTAAAAGTGTATATCAGACATTTGATTTCACATAGAAACTTGTCTGTTGCTAGAGGGAAGTGGGAGGGAAAGGAGGAAAAGTAAGGGACAAACTAATAGAAGGGGAAATAGAAGAATCAGGGGAAAGGAGTAAAAACAGGGGGAGGGGATCTTAAGGGTGGAGTATTGTTGGGGAAGGGGTCATCAAAAGCAAAGTACTGAGGAGGGGGGAAGGGAGAAAGGGGAAAGGAAAGAGGAAAACATAACTTGGGTAAATAAGATGGCAGGAAATAAAGAATTAGTTATTCTAACTGTGAATGTGAATGGGATGAACTCTCCCATAAAGCGGAAGCAGATATCCGACTGGATTAAAAACCAGAATCCCACAATATGTTGTCTACAAGAAACACATCTAAAACATAGTGACACATATAGGATGAAGGTAAAGGGCTGGAGCAGGACCTATTATGCTTCAGGTGAACAAAAAAAAGCAGGGGTAGCAATCCTTATCTCAGATCAAGTAAAAGCCAAGATAGATCTAATCAAAAAAGATAAGGAAGGAAACTATATTTTATTAAAGGGTACCATAGATAATGTAACAATATCTATACTAAATATATACGCACCAAGTGCAATAGCACACAAATTCCTAGGGGAGAAATTAAGAGAGATGCAAGAAGAAATAGACAGCCAAACGATACTAGTGGGGGATCTCAACCTTGCTCTCTCAGAATTAGATAAATCAAACTACAAAATAAACAAGAAGAAACTAGGGAGATAAACCAATTGTTAGAAAAGTTAGGTATGATAGATCTATGGAGAAAGTTGAATGGAGACAGTAGGGAGTTTACTTTTTTCTCAGCAGTCCATGGAACCTATACAAAAATTGACCATGTGTTAGGGCATAAAAACCTCAAAATCAAATGCAGAAAGGCAGAAATAGTAAATGCATCCTTTTCAGATCATGATGCAATAAAAATCACATGCAATATAAGGCCAGGAGAAAATAAACAAAAGTTAATTGGAAATTAAATAATCTAATCCTGAAGAATGAATGGGTGAAAGAGCAAATCATAGACACAATCAATAATTTCATCCAGGAGAATGACAATAAGGAGACAACATACCAAAATTTGTGGGATACGGCCAAAGCCCTTATAAGGGGCAATTTTACATCTCTAAATGCTTACTTGCATAAAGTAGAGAAAGAAAACATCAACGAATTGGGCTTATTATTAAAAAAAAACTAGAAAAAGAACAAATTAAAAACCCTCAATTAAATACCATATTGGAAATTCTAAAAGTAAAAGGAGAAGTGAATAAAATTGAAAATAAGAAAACTATTGAGTTAATAAATAAAACTAAGAGTTGGTTCTATGAAAAAACTAACAAAATAGATAAGCCTTTAGTTAATTTGATAAGAAAAAGGAAAGAGGAAAATCAAATTGTTAGTCTCAAGAATGATAAGGAAGAACTTTCCTCCAATGAAGAGGAAATTAGAGCAATAATTAGGAGTTACTTTGCCCAACTTTATACCAGTAAGTTTGATAATCTAAATGAAATGGAGGAATATCTACAAAAATATAGATTGCCCAGGTTAACAGAAGAGGATATAAATTATTTAAATAGCCCCATATTAGAAAAAGAAATAGAACAACTATTAACCAACTCCCTAAGAAAAAATCTCCAGGGCCAGATGGATTTACATGTGAATTCTACCAAACATTCAAAGAACAATTAATTCCAATACTACACAAACTATTTGGGAAAATAGGGACAGAAGGTATACTGCCAAAATCCTTCTATGAGACCGATATGGTGCTGATAGCTAAACCAGGTAGGGTGAAAACAGAGAAAGAAAACTATAGACCAATTTCCCTAATGAATATTGATGCAAAAATTTTAAATAAGATATTAGCAATGAGATTACAGAAAGTCATCCCCAGGATAGTACACTATGACCAAGTAGGATTTATACCAGGGATGCAGGGCTGACTCAATATTAGGAAAACTATCAGCATAATTAATTATATTAATAACCAAACTAACAAAAACCATAGGATTATCTCAATAGATGCAGAAAAAGCCTTTGATAAAATCCAACACCCTTTCCTATTAAAAACACTAGAGAGTATAGGAATAAATGGGCTTTTCCTTAAAATGATCAGTAGCATCTATTTAAAACCATCAGCAAGCATCATATGTAATGGAGACAAACTAAAACCATTCCCAATAAGATCAGGAGTGAAACAAGGCTGCCCACTGTCACCATTACTATTTAATATTGTATTAGAAATGTTAGCTTTAGCAATAAGAGAAGAAAAAGAGATAAAAGGAATCAGAGTAGATAATGAAGAAACCAAATTATCACTCTTTGCAGATGACATGATGGTATACTTAGAGAACTCTAGAGACTCAACTAAAAAACTACTAGAAACAATTCACAACTTTAGCAAAGTGGCAGTATTCAAAATTAATCCACATAAATCATCAACATTTTTATATATTACCAACAAAGTTCAGCAGCAAGAGATACAAAAAGAAATTCCATTTCAAATAACAGACGATAGGATAAAATATCTGGGAATCTATCTGCCAAGGAAAAGTCAGAAACTATACAAACTAAACTACAAAACACTTTCCACACAAATAAAATCAGACCTAATCAATTGGAAAAACATTAAGTGCTCATGGGTAGGCAGAGCGAACATAATAAAAATGACAATACTACCCAAACTAATCTACTTATTTAGTGCCATACCAATCAAACTCCCAAGAAATTATTTTACAGATCTAGAAAAAATAGTAGCAAAGTTCATTTGGAAGAACAAAAGCTCAAGGATTTCAAGGGGATTAATGAAAAAAAAAGGCGGATGAAGGTGGCCTTGCTGTACCAGATCTAAAACTATATTATAAAGCAGCGGTCATCAAAACTGTTTGGTACTGGCTAAGAAATAGAGCAGTCGATCAGTGGCACAGGATAGGTTATCAGGACAACCTAGGCATTAACCTTAACAATCTAGTGTTCAATAAACCCAAAAACCCCAGCTTTTGGGATAAATACTCACTATTTTGCAAAAACTGCTGTGAAAATTGGAAACTAGTGTGGAAGAAATTAGGGCTTGACCCATACCTAACACCACATACCAAGATAAGATCTAAATGGGTTCATGATCTAGATATAAAGAGGGACTTTGTAAGCAAGTTAGAGGAACGTAATATAGTTTATCTCTCAGACCTGTGGAGATGGAGTAGATTTATGTCCAAAGAAGACCTGGAACTCCTAATTGAACACCAGATGGATAATTTTGATTATAATAAGTTAAAAAGTTTCTATACAAATAAAACAAATGCAGACAAGATTAGGAGGGAAGCAATAAATTGGGAAATCATCTTCACATTTAAGGGTTCTGATAAAGGCCTCATTTCTAAAATATATAGAGAATTGTCTCATATATATAAGAATTCAAGCCACTCTTCAATAGATAAGTGGTCAAGGGATATGAACAGACAATTTTCAGATGATGAAATTAAAACCATCTCTAGTCATATGAAAAGTTTTTCCAAATCACTATTGATCAGAGAAATGCAAATTAAGACAACTCTGAGGTACCACTACACACCTGTCAGATTGGCTAAAATGACAGGAAAAGATAACGATGAATGTTGGAGGGGATGTGAAAAAACTGGGACACTAATATATTGTTGGTGGAACTGTGAATGGATCCAACCATTCTGGAGAGCAATTTGGAGCTATGCTCAAAAAGTTGTCAAACTGTGCATACCCTTTGACCCAGCAGTGTTTCTACTGGGCCTATATCCCAAAGAGATCTTAGAGGAGGGAAAGGGCCCCACATGTGCAAGAATGTTTGTGGCAGCCCTTTTTGTAATGGCTAGAAACTGGAAACTGAAGGGATGCCCATCAATTGGAGAGTGGCTGAATAAATTATGGTATATGAATGTTATGGAATATTATTGCTCTGTAAGAAACGACCAGCAGGACGATTTCAGAGAGGCCTGGAGGGACTTGCATGAACTGATGCTGAGTGAAACGAGCAGAACCAGGAGATCATCATACACAGCAACAACAGTATTACATGATGATCAATTCTGATGGACGTGGCTCTCTGCAACAAAGAATTGTCTCAAAGCATTTCCAATTGTTCACTGAAGAAAACCATATACACCCAGAGAGAGGAATATGAAATATGGACCACAATGTAATTTTATGATCTCTATTGACATTTGCTCGCATTGTGTTGACTTTCTCTGATTTTCTTTTTTTTTTTCTTGTGGATAGGATTTTTCTTGCATAACTTCTCAAGCATTTCAACATTATTAACATGTAGTGGACTTCCTGCCATCTAGGAGAGGGGAGGGGACTGGGGGTAAAATTTGTAATGGAAAGCTTTGTAAAGATCAATGCTGGGGAACTACCCATACATATGTTATACAAATAAAAAGCTTTAATAAAAAAAATAAATAAAAAGCTTTAAAAAATAAAATAAACAACTTTAAAAAACCAACAAACAATAAAAAAATGAGGTCATTAATAATATCAATGATAATGTTTAGAACATATCTAGAGATGAGTCCCTAACAATAATAAATACTTCTTCAGTAATTCAATAATTTGGGATTTCATCAAAGTCATCAAAGTAGGCATATTGAAATGTCTCCATGTCTTAGGAAATGGAATCCATGGGTTTCTGTGGCCAAAGCATCTTATTATTCAGGTAGCTGACACTCTAGTCCTCAGGTGAGAGACTCATAGTTTATCTCTGGCCTTCTACTTAAGGGTTGCTCCTAGATGCCATTTGACAAAGCTGACCCTGTCAAATCTTGCTTAAAGGAGACTCTTCTGGCTGCATTCCAGGACCTTGATGAGACCTAGCCAATTTTGCCCCTTAGTATCCACCAGGGCACACGGGTGATGATGATGTTTGAGGCAGGATCAAATGAAGAGAGCTTGAATTTTCTTCAGGATTTGATGCTGGGTCTTTCAAACCATGGCAGGAATAAGCTTTGTTCCTTCTACTATATTCAACTGAACAGTTTCTCTAGGTCACCTATTTCTAGTCATTCTTCTTATCATCCAAAACACTCAACCAAGATGAATTCACAAAAACAGAGTGAAGGGAGGGGTGCAATGTAATGCAAAAAACCTTAGCTCAGCAGACCCAGTTTAATTGACCTATGTAACCTTAGGCTAATTATGTTGTCTTGGATTTCCTCCTTTGAATGATGTTGGTTAGGTAGAAGATGGATTAAACAAAATTCACAGTTCTCAAATGTATGGTCTCAGGATCTTTTATATTCTTAAAAATTATTAAAGATTCTCCCTCCCTAAGAGCTTTTGTTAATGCTGATTATATACCAATATTTGCCATATTAGAAATTAAAACATCTTGGTATCATTGTGAAAATAGTTTTGACCTTTCAGACCTTTTTAAGAGATCTTAGGGATTTTGAGAACTAGATGATCACTAAGGATCTTTCAAACTTTGATATTTTGTGTTCCTATGATTCTTTTGTTCCTTTCATCTCTGTCATTCTAAGATCATAGAATAAAAGATTTAGAAATTGAAGGAACCTCACAGACCATATAGTCTATTTTACAGAAGTGGAAACTGAGGCCCAGTGAAGCAAAGTGACTAGCCCAAAAGTCACACAAGCACAGAGTAGTCACACAATCAGACTATTGCAGGTGTAGAATTTTAAACCATATAATTCTGAGCTCAAAACCACTCTCTTATTTATTAAGCCACGATGTCTTTCTCCTAATAATTAGAGATGTCTAAAAATAGAATGAATCACATGGGGGGAAAAGTTTGTTTGGTTCCCCACCCCCCTTCCTGAAGCAGCATTTAAATGGATGGCTATTACCCTGATAGGATGAAGATAGGATTCATGTTTAAGTAAGATGTTGGATCAAATGACTTTCTAACTCTGGAAGAGATACCAGAGAAACTTCCGTCTGGTCTAAGTGGTCCAGTAGAATCTAAGTTCTTTAAGGTTAGGGACAATTTCCTGTTTTGTTTTTGTATCTTCAGTGCCTGGTTTAGTGACTTAAACTTAGTAAGTACTACTTAACAAATGTTTGTGGAATCGAATTGAATGATTTGTATATAACTTGGGGCAAAACACTGATTATTATATCTCATCATGGTTCATAGGATTGATTTGTATGTGAAGTGCTTTCTCCTCAACAATCCCCCTCCTCCAAACTCTCATTGTTGAGTTGAATCTCCTGGGATGACTGCCCCATTATCAAAGTATTCCAAGTCTGAACTCCTAAAGCAATGGTCCATGAGTCCAGACCAGTGCATTTGTCTTCTATAGTCATCCACAGGACATGATTAGGTCAAAGCAAAAACATTTACTGAAATGGTCAGAAGCTACAAAGCCCCCTTTCCTCTTTACAGACTGTTTGTGGGAACATTTGCCCACAAATACAGCAAAATAGTGAGCACACATTGACTACATTGGCAGTCAATCATTCAGGTAGAGACACAACTATCCTTAAACTGAAATCACACTCTGAGTCTCACTGATTGGCTGATAATAGGTCCCAATCCAAGTCTCATTTGATCTGGGGTTTTGATGACTCAGAATGAGTGTAAATAGCAATTGTTTTTGTTTTAGCCAGCAACCTTCAGAAACCCTGAAGGTCTTCCCCTCCCAGTTGGATTATTATTATTATTTTTTTTTTTGAGTAGGCAAAATGGTCCATCTTTTGCCTCAATTCTTACCTAGTCTCAAATCATGATGTTGGCCACAATCTCACGCTGCATCTGGGGTCATGTCCAGGATCTATGTCCTGTCACTGGACTCAGATCACCCTGAAGGAAAAAAATAGGGCTGTTGACTCTGTACAGCTCTGTGTTATTTAAATCCAATTCACAGCAGGTGAAGACATCCCTTCCCATGTCCTTGATTCTCTTCAAGAATGAGGGAGAAACAGCAATTATAACAGGCTAACACCTGTACCCCCCAGCACTGCAGGGAGGGAGGATCTTTTCTCATACTGCTCTCTTTTGGGCTCCCTGGGACTGTTCTTCTCTGAAGTTAAACTTGATTCCAAAGCCTCTCCACATATAATCTGTCACCATTGCTCTCAAGGAAGGAGGAGGGTCCCTCCTCCCTATCCCCCAAAGTCCTTTGAAAGAGGTACCAAGGAAAAGGTGAAGAGCATTTCCTCAGCTGTCTTGCTTTCAGCAGCCAGAGGTGACTCTCACAGAGAGCCTGGGCACTCTTTCAGGCTGCTTAATCCCATTAAGCTGACCCAGGATCTTCACACTTATTCAATACTTCTTTGTGCTTCTTTTACACTAGCCTGATTTCATACCCTTTACAATCTAAATAAGGCTCCTTGGTCGGTGAGTCCCTCGATGATTTAAGCCTTAAACTAGATTTGAATGCAGCCACTCAGAGGAGTCTCAAAGGGGCAAAATCATCTCTGTTACCTGAACTTTAATTCCTGTCATTTCATCAAGTGTGTTGTGGAGTATAATCAATTGATTATGAGCCCTTTGATCAATACATCTCCTTTATGTTTAGAGCTAGACTGAGATCTAGAGAAGCTAAATGATTTTCCCTAATATTACAAAGCTAATTAATCACAGAACCAGGATTCAAACCCACAACTTCTTATTCTGTCTCCAATATTCCTTCATTACACCATTGCTCATTCTAGTTATTTCCCATGCCTAGAATGTCCTTCCCTCCTTTCAGCCTTTAGAGCCCAATTTAAATGCCACCTCATCCAGGAAGCCAGCATGACGACTCCTGGGATTCCCAGGACATGATTATGGCTTGAGTCAGAAACAGATCCTGCTTGCCCACTGGCTTACCCAGAAGGAGATCAGCTGTCAAACCATAGCATAACTGTGGCCATCCTAAACCCACTGATGACTTGCTAAAGGAAGCTTGATTTACTGTCAAACTACTATCATAAAATAAGGGTCACTTCTTTATGAGGTTTCCTTATTACAAGAAAGACCTGCAACCTGAGATCCTAATTTGACTAATCTCTCTACCATTTCCTAGAGCTGACCTTGCAACTTCAAGATGGGCCAATAACCCTGTTCTGTCAGTACCCACTTATATGGTGTGGATTGGATGCAAACAAAAGATCCCTTCAGATGGAAGGTTAAGTTCTCATCACATGGAAAAAGCACGAGGTAGTTTTAAATCTCAAAATAATTATAATGTCCTCTCCTTTGTTTATGAAGGCCTGCCAAATTTTAGAGCTAGAAGGGATTTTTAGCAACTGGACTTGGAGAAAAGACTTTAGAGCTGGAAGGAATTCTATTGCCTACTGAATAAAATCCAAATTATTTCGGCTTGTTTTCAAGGCCCTCATGATTTCATGATACTCTACCTTCTCAGACTTCTCTCTTACATGGCTTTATATATACATATATATATATATGAAATATATACATATAACTTCTCCCTTCTATGTAACAAATACACTCAGTCTAACTAGACTACTGGTCATCCTCCAGGAACTATTAAAAAAAAATTTGTCATATACCTACTAAGTGTAAGGCACTGTGCCAGGTGCTTGGAATACAAAGACAAAATGAAGAATCATTCTTATCCTAAAGGATTTTACATTCTACTGGCAGGATATAATATATACACAAATGAGCTGGTGACAGCTCAAATGAGTGGACACAAAAGGGTGATGACAAGTGATAAACAAAATGGTGGAGATTTTGCTTCTAAGCTCACCTCCTCCTTCACTACCTTAAAAATGGCCGAATAACATGGCAAAATAATAAAAACAAGAAGCACAGGAGAAGGAACAAATTCTTACAATATAATTCAAAAATAGGATAGGTTACTAGCTCACTATTTCTAACCATATCCAAGACCCTCCGCTCATTTCTTGTACTGTGGTGCCCTATGTTCTTAGCTCCATGTGATTGCAGTGACATGTCATTGCTTCTTAGAGTCTCCCTTCAACAGTTTTCTATCTTCCTCACCTGCTAAAGAGTAACTGTTTATTAATTCTCTCAGCCCTAATGACCTTGACAATCAAATAGATGTTTGAATGAGGAAGGGAGCTAGACTCTCTCAGAATATCTAGAAAGAAAGGGGATTCTGGCAAGAAAGCAGAGTGTAAGGTTACAGAAAAAGTACACTTCCAATTCAGCACCCCCAAAGAGCTGGAACGATAACCAATAAAGATAAACAACAGTTCAAAAAGAAGAAGGAAGGCAAGGTGGCACTTGTTGCAAGATGTCCTGTCTAAGAATAACCACACTCCATCCCAAAGAAACCAGAAATGAGCCAAATGAAGTAGATAAATAATAATAAACAGCAAAGAAAAAGAAGAAATAATTCATTATAGGAAGAGCATCAGAAAATCAGCAATCAAGAAATATATACAATCAGTACAATGGACAAATACTAGGAAGAAAAGAAAATATACTGAAAAATCCCTGATGAAAAGAAAAATATTTCAATAAATTCTACATGACCTTCAGTGCAATTGCATGAATGACAAAAGGGCTTAGAAGAAGGTTTTAAAAATTAAAAGAAATAAAAACGGAAATGAGGGTGGAAATTAGATCTTTAAGAGGAGTAATCAAAGGACAAACATAAGTACATAACCTGCGAGAATAATTGCAAAAGAATACATTTTCTGAAAGAGGGTGACAATTTTGAGGACCCCCCAAATTAGAGATAAAAGTAAATTGAGCAAAATTAAAGGCAAGTTTTGAAAAGCATGTGGGATCTCTTTAGGTCAAAGATATTGAATTAGAAAATTGAATATAAAGGGATAATGTAACTATTACAGGACTTCCAGAAAAACATGGTGAAATAAAAAAGTCTGGCTACCATAAATTGGAGAGTCATACAAGAAAATTGCCCAGAGTATTGGAAACAGAAGGTAAACAGACGGAAAACCCAAGTTTAACTGCCAAGAACCATCATGGTCAAATCTCCAAACTTCACCATCAAACAACAAATATTACAGGAAGCCAGGAGAAGCCCTTTATATCCCAAGGGAAATGAGTTGCTCTGTACTAATTATCATTTATAAGAATTCAAAGGGAAAATTGGAATATGACATTGCATAGAAGATTGATCTGCACCCCCAAATAACACATCTTATTCAATTAAACAATGGACTTCTAAAAAAAAAAGAAATTTAAAGCAAAACAGGTTATCTTACATGCAAATTCTAACCAAAAAAAGGCAATTAAGGGGTTAGCAAGAAAACACTAAGCAAAGGATTCATGGCTAAATGCTTCTAGGGCTAGATAATTCTATTAAAAGTTGACATCCTTTCAGTACCATTCAGTTTACCCAAAAAAAGATCACTTGTGTATGTTACCAGGGGGAGCTAAAGAATCAGGAAAAGGGAAAGAATTGAATAATATTTACTGCGTTAAAATCCATATTCTCTCATTAATCAATTAAGTACAGAAATCAATCTTTCAGATAGAGAGGAAGAGGAGTTAAAGAGGAGGGTGTGGAAATCTAAAGATGCATAATATTTTGGCTTTGTGTGAGAGGAGAGGAAAAAATTATGGAATTTCACAAAGAATTATATTTTTTGTCTCAAGAAAAAAGATGTGATTCTTGGGACTCACCTCCCATCTCAAAAGACTGGGAATCTGGATTTTCAGTAAATATAGAAAGGCATTGGCTCAGAGGGCTTAAGTACTGTTTTTAAAATGGATGGGAAGTGAGTTGTATTGGGCCTTTAGACTCAGTCCAATAGTAATATTAATTTTTTTGAGGAGGGGAGAGTGAAGATTGTCTGAAGATCCATAAAAAAGGGAGAGGAAGATTGGGAAGGGAGGTGAAGATTTGATTACTAATTGTACTAACAGCTGGACTAGAGAGAAAGAGATGAAGGAGGCTTTTGTCTTTCAGAAACTCTTCCTTGGATGAGAGTAATAGAAAGAGTATGAAAGAATATTGGTGCAAAATGAATAGGACAATAGTTTCTGAAAATCCTACAAAGGAAAATTAATAAGAAAATGAATTAAATTTATATTTCTTAGAAAGGAGAACTGCCAGTGAGAAATGTGTATCATATTTGTATCTGGCCTGGGATAAAGAAGGTAGAAAAGAGACAGACAGAGGTAGAGAACAATGAAGGAAAGAGATCAAGTGAGGGGAGGAGAAGAGATGAAATTAGTTAAAATAAAAAAAAAAAAACTGAAGGGACTAAGGGCCAATTTAAAAGAGGAAGGGAAAATAAATATAATAGAATTTAATAGCAAAAAAATTTAATGTCAATGGAATAAATTTCCCACTAAGACATAAGTGAATGAAAAAATAAGAAAACAAACCCCAAAAGTTTTCTTCAAACAAAACCAGATTTAAATCTTAAAGATATATATCAAATGAAAATGATGGCCTAGAGTAAAATTTTATGTGCTTCAGGTGATTCCAAAAAATGAGGAATTCCAATAATAATTTCAGAGAAAGAAACAATAAAAATTGAAAATATCAAGGGTGATAAAAGTATTGTATGTTACTAAACAATATTCTCACCAAAACCCTTTATGTAAAATGCTATTGCATTTAAATTCTTAAAAGTTTACTGAATCACACACACACACACACACACACACACACACATCCATGGAATATAATAAATATAGGACTCTAACAGAGCTAGATCAACCTAATAGAAGACAAATAAAAGGAAAATGTAAACTGTACATAATTTTGGACAGCTTAGATTTGAAACTCCCTCAGTGATTTCTAAGTGGGACAATTTTTTAAAAAAAACATAATCACTTACGTACTATAGTAGAAAGAAGTCAAATAAATGTAAATAGGTGGAAATGTTAAACATCTATTTTATAAGCCATATATTATGGATTTCTGATTTCATCAGTAAGCCAACTTCACCTACATAGATTCTAACCCTACTTTATGGGCAAGTCTTAAATACTTAATTTAAAGGTTGGAGAGAATGACTTCTTTGTGGTCACTTAGTTATTAAATGTCAGATGTGGGCTTTTAATTTAGCTCTTTTTGCCTTTAGGTCCAGTATTGTCTCTAGTATGCCATACTGCAATATACTACAAAATAATGGGATAAAATGGTAATCAATAAAGAAAGCATGCTCAAAAGATATAAACCTAAATAGAGACTACCAGCCTCTTAAATAATGAGTAGGCCAAACAACAAATCAAAAAAAGCAGTAAATAACTATTTTTAAAGAGAATTATGACGATGAGACAACATACCAAAATTTATGAGACATAGCTAAAGCAGTACTCAGGAAAATTTATATCTCTGAAAAAATATATTAATAAAATAGAAGATAGGATTAATGATCTGAGAATGCAATTTTTAAAATTAGGATTTTTAAATTTAATTAATTAATTAATAATCACAAATTAAATTAGAAAATTGATAATTTAGCGATGGAAAAGTAAGCATAAAAGAAGAAATGTTTAAAATTAAAGAGCTAGATAAAATTAAAAATAAAAACTGGTTGGCTTTGTGCTTGAAAAAGAGCAAAATGAAAAAAAAAAAGAGAGAGAGAGAAAGGGGCAGCTAGGTGGCTCAGTGGATAGAGCACCAGCCCTGAAGTCAGGAGGACCTGAGTTCAAATCTGGTCTCAGACACTTAACATTCCCTAGCTGTGTGACCCTGGGCAAGTCACTTAACCCCAATTGCCTCAGGGAAAAAAAAGAGAGAGAGAAAAGGAGCAAAATGACATTAGCATGTTGGGGTCAAGGTATAGTATATCTGCCTGTGGCAAATCAGACCAATATGATCTTGGAAGACTCTATCACTAGTTGGCAGAAATAGCCTGTATGATCATTTGGGAGGGAGATGGCTCTAAATTTGCACATTTCATGTTTCTTTTGAGCTACTCTAATTCTGTTTTGTTTATGTAGCACAGCTCCTTCTCTGATGTGGGCATGGATTGTCCTGTGCCAATGTTTCCTGGAGCCTAAAATTGATCCAAAAGTTTTTCAGAGAGACCTTGAGAGTGTCCTTCTATGGCTTCTTTTGACCTCCATGTGAGTGCTCATCTTGTGTGAGTTCTCCACAAAATATTCTTTTTTTTTTTTTTTGCTTTGGCAATTGGGGTTAAGTGACTTGCCCCGGGTCACACAGCTAGAAAGTGTTAAGTGTCTGAGAGTAGATTTGAACTCAGGTCCTCCTGACTTCAGGGCTGGTGCTCTATCCACTGCACTACCTAGCTGCCCCTGACAAAATATTCTTTTAGGAAAATTATGTTTGACGTTCGAACCACATGATCAGCCCATTGGAACTGTGCTCTCTGCAGAAGAGTTTGAATGCTTGGCAGTTCAGCTCAAAAAAAGGATTTTGTGTCTAGTACCTGATCTTGGCAGATCTTCACATCTCCCCAAGACAATTCAAATGGAAGCAATTAAGTTTCCTGGCTTGGCACTGGTGTACTAACCAGGTTTCCTAGGTGTACAACAATGAGATTGGTACAACAGATCTGTAAATCTTCAGCTTGATGGGCAGACTAACAACTCTTCTCTCCCACACTTGCCTTTGGAGCTTCCTATATAATGAGTTTAGCTCTGGTCATGTGTGTGTGTCAGCCTCATCACTTT
>JAJPUD010008265.1:0-23059 GCA_023553655.1 Myrmecobius fasciatus
TAAAGTTATGTCAGTATATTTTTCCAAAGTAAATGAAATATTAACTTAATCTATTTTTTAAAGGAAGGAGTGGAAAAATAAAAGAGTTTATCATGGCAAGCCATATAAGGTCATACGTAGCATTTTTCTGTGATCAATTTCTTCCATTAGCTCTGACCTAGAATTTGGGTGGGACCAGATGTCTTTTTCATTCAGAGTTTTAAATCTTTACTTGAGAAAAGTAAGTTTGTATTCATTCATATATAATAATTCTCCCACATAGCTCTAGAGGTTGGTACTTTTCATAAATTAATAATTGATAAATGAGCTCAATAGCATTTTATCTTAGTTTTCAGCTTTCATTTCAAGAGATAACAGTGTAAGCTTTCTTGCATCCAAGGAATAGGGCCATAGAGAATCATAGTTCATCAGACTACCTTTCATCAACATTGTTCTTTGATTATATCCTTTGTGAACTGCTGGCAAAATAATCAAAGAGCAGAATGAGTTTACTTTGTTCTTTCTGCTGGAAGAAATTTCATGACTACATTGTTCACCATCAACTAAAAAGAATTTGAATGATGACAGACAGTCCAACCATGGTGGAAATCCATTGTTTTCACAACACTACCTGGAGATGTAATTAACTTTATATAGTTATGTTTGTATTTACTTAACTGTATACGTATTATCCCCCTCCAAACACTACCTTTACAGAATGTAAGTTCCTTGTGTAATGTCCAGAGAAACTGAGGCAGTATTAGAAATTAGAGATTATTAATATTTTATTGATAGTAATGGAGAGTTTAGACTGGCAGCCATATTAGCTAGCCATCTGGATCTCAAAGTATCCAGCCCTTGAGTGAGGGGCTCCAAGGACTCTTATAGGATTCCAGCATTCAGGGAAACAAAGGCAGAAGGAGGGGTAGGGCACTGGGGGGATTGGAGTTCCAGGAAAGGACTATAAATTCAGTTCTGACAGGTTGGGGGTATGGAGGAAGGATCATAAATTCTAATAAGTTTGGGAAGAAGCTAGGAGCCACTGAGTCTGGGGCCATAAAGATAAGGTGTATGTCTAGGTATTTGAGATAGGCCATCTGGAGGTTTTATGACTCTTTGGAATGCCAGTGGCCATAACTCTGCAGTCCCACTTATCTCAGTCCTAATTGTCCAAAAAGGAGGGTTGCTACTAGGAAGAACAACTGGGAAATTGAGACTAAACAAGTAAGGGAAATTGAGACAGGGGAACTGTAACACAACACTTGAAGGCAATGATTACTTTGTGGTCTTTGGATTGCTCTTGACAAATACTATCTTTATCATCATCATTATCATATTAGCTAACATCTGTTCTTCACAACCACCCTTTGAGCTAAGTACTGTTATGATCTCCATTTTACAGAAAGGAAACTGAGGTTCAGAGATTTTAAATGACTTTCCCTGGGTCATGTTTCTAGGAAGTATCTAATACAGGATGTGACCCTTGTTTTACTGACTCTTAGTCCTACAGTATATGTGAGTGAGGCCTTGCCTCATTTAAATCCAATTTACATGCAAGTCAAAACATTATTTCCGGATTACATTAGTCCTCTTTGTAAAGGAAAAACAAAAAAAAAAAAAACTTGTGAGTATTAACTTCCCCTTAGGGCCCCACCTGGCCAGGTCCACTTAGACAATGCTACTATTTTCTCCCTCCACCTCTTCCTTTCTCCTTCTCTTCTCCCTTTGTCCATGTGGGGGATCATATCCTTACATTTCATTTTGATTGCTTATACTTCACAAAGTATCTTGGGGTTTAGATTTTTTTTTCTTCCCCATTTATTCTAGCATTTTTTTTTAAACTGGGACAATTAACTCTTGTATCATGTAGTTTTCATTCTTAATTTCTTGAAAGTCCACCTTATAAAGTGCATTGGGATTTAAATATTAGATTACATCTTTAAACCCAAATCATTCTGGCTTACTCTGATTGGCCAATAATAGGTCCCAAATTTGACCTTGAATGATAACAGACAATCCAACTATGTTGGAAATCCATTGTTTTGGATTTACTTGCTCATTGTTTGGGTTTTGATGACTATGGTAAGTATAAATACAATGACTGTTTCTGTTCTAGTTAGAAATTCTGAAGGTCTTCTCACTGATTCTTTTGTCAAGTCAAACTAAACTATCTTTTACCTTAGTTCTTACCTAAACTTTAATCAGTGAATGGGTGTTGCTTCAGACAAACTGAGACCTGGAAAAGACTTTAGTTTAAAAAGACTGGTGTCTTCCACTGCACCCAGTGTCACTGCCAATCATCCTTATCTATGTTTTACCCACTGGACTCAGATGATTCTGGAGAAGAGAGTGAATCTGATGACTGCACAGTTCTGCCTCACATATCCAATTTACTTGCAAGTCAAGACATCACCCTTGTGATGTCATTGACCCTCTTTACTAATGAAGGATAAACAACAGCAATAGACACCCCTACTATATAAAATACCTACTTAATACACATATGTTGAATTTCACTGATTTTATTACAGTGGAGATACAGTGGAGAGAGAGCTACAACATGATGTAGAGTATAGAAAATTGGCTTTAGTGGGGAAGAACTGAGTTAAGTCCCATCTCTGTCACATGCTGTTTTTGTGACACTAGACAAGTTCAGTTGACCTCTCAGTGCCTCAGGTAACTCCCTAAAACTCCAATTTGAAAGAAAGTATAGAGTAACAGTATTAGAGAAAATTCTTTAATCACAATAAGAAAAAATGACACTTTAAGATAATGATGCTGATGAATTCAAATCAATCAAACATATACTTATTAAGCAACACTTGGGAACAGAGTATACACTATCTAGACAATGAGGAAGTTACAAAATTCAGATAAGGAATGGTCTCTGCCCTCACAGAGCCTTCAGCCTAACAAGGAAATATGATATACACAACTACACACACAATAAGTATCATAACAAGGTGTAAAGCCAAAGGCTATGTGAGATTTATGGGAGAGATGATTGACCGAAAGATCACTGTGATCTTCACAGACAAGATGGTGTCTAAGCTGAGTTTTTAACTCAGGAAAATGGGAATCAACGGAC
The DNA here is from genome assembly GCA_023553655.1 of Myrmecobius fasciatus. Lineage (NCBI taxonomy): Eukaryota > Metazoa > Chordata > Mammalia > Dasyuromorphia > Myrmecobiidae > Myrmecobius > Myrmecobius fasciatus. Next base: position 3,068 of record JAJPUD010008265.1, read on the forward strand.
AAGTAAGAAGATAATTGACGTTTCAGGTTGGAAAGCAGAAAACATGTTTTGGAGACAGTTTGATAAGAATATGGAATACTTAGAGGAGAGCAATATGAGATAAACCTGGAAAGAAGCTAAGATTACTTCTGATTATAGAAGCCCACTAATACCAGATAAAGGAGATTGACCATACAAAAGCAAGATTCATCTTGTAATAATGTGTAGAATGAATAGAAAGGACAAAAAAGAACTGAGGAAGAAAACCTGTTAGGAAGGTCTTGAAATAGTTTATATGGATGATAAAAAGAGTTAAAAATTGTGGACTTGGAGAAATATGCAGAAAAGGAGTTTTTAAAGAAAGATACTATCGGCTGGACAAAGTTAAGTGAGAGAAAAGGGAAAATCATTGATAAATTTTCAAAATGAGAGATAAGATAAATGAATAGTGATGGCATAGACTCTAAAGAGAATAGAAGAGCAGTGCTTAGATGGAAAGATATTAAATAGTTTGGATAATGTTCCATTTGGGAATATTGGTAGGACAACCAAATGAGAATACCTGTAGCCTTATAGTAACAATGGAAGAGAGTTAAGAGGTAGAAGAATAAAACTGAGAATACTCTGAATAGACATGATAATGAAACCTCCAGAGAGAAGGTCATTTGAAAGGAGAAAATAGGAGAGACAGAAAAAGACAGAGAAACAGTTAGGGGCAGAGAGATAAAGATAGAAATAGAAAGAAAAGAGGACCAACGATGAACTTTGAGGAATTCTCATAATTCCCTTGATATTCTGTGCATTACTTTACACTGTTAATCAGAAAATTGCTGAGCATCACTGCTTTTCAATTTATCAAGGAAACTTGAGTAAAGGAGATCTAGATCTAGAACATGTGTATACACCTTCAATATGCTAAAATGATGAGCTGTTTCTGGAAAACTCATGATGGCATTAGCTATAAGTGTCTTGGAGAGACAGGCATACATATAAACATCCTATAGCCAGTTCTAGTTAGCCGGCTGTAAAACCTTAGAAGCCTCCCCTCAGCATTAAACAAAGAAGACATAGAAGGATAAATCTTTCAAATAAATCTGGCCAAAGTAAGGTCTATAATAACAGCCAAAAGCCCCTTTTCATGTTAGCATAGAATTTGGATATCAACTAACCCACTAATTCCCCAGATAATCCCCTGGAAAAGATTCAGGATCAGTTATGAACCATAAATAACCCACACACCAAGTCAAAGTTCCTTATTCACTCCTCTACAAATCTGGTCTTGCTTCACTCAGGTTTTAAAACCACCAGGATTTGTCAGTTTTGGGGACATCATGCCAATATCTCAATATAATTAACATGTTTTCAACCTTCCTGGTATTTCATCTTCCTGCAATAAAACTCATGATTTACTTTCTGCTGGCTATTGTCTGATTTTAAGTTCTGCCTCACTGTAGTTTATCCTGGCATCCCAAACCTCACTCAAATTACCCAAGAAGCTATCACATAGTTGCGTGGAGCCTTTTTTCATTTGGCTGAATAGAACGAACTGTCAAAATCTTAAAAAAAAAAAAGCCCAAGTTAGTTTTTCCTGTCTCTTTGCTTACATTTTCATCAGGTGGAGCAAGGTAACTTTACTTGTATTATTCAATGAGAGCGTGTCATAAGGAGGAGGACCTTAAGGACTACTACTGCCTCTTAGGTATTTTGAATCCTGAGAAATGAACTGTCTTTAGCCTTTTCATTTGTTATTTTCTGTTTTAGGTAAAGAGAGTGAAATCTCTGACTTTTGGGAGTTTCAAAGTCAAGGAAAGCACACCATGGAATCTGGGAGTTGGAATCCAGGCTGGATTTTGCAGGAAGCACACCATCAATGTCTCAAGATATTGACCCTGGAGTAATCTGTGGTACTCTCCAGAAAGATTTATTTGACTTTTGGTCCTGAAATTTATGGGCATAATTATATGTAGAAACTGAGAGAAGAAAGGAACTTAATGATCCTCTCCCCAGAGACAGGGGGAATTATGCCCAACAAGATGTTTGATGGATAATACTTGAACATTTTTTCTTGCTATCATTGATGTAAATATTTTTCATAAAATTAATCTGATGTAAATGGTTAAATGGAATTTGGGATCTTCAAGTTTTGGACCAACTACAATAGTAGGAACATATCCAGGGAGGAGTTCAATACAATGTCAGAAGAAAGTGATACTCTAAACCCTTCCAATGCTCTAGAACACTGAAGGGGAGAGGTTATCAAGCTTTCCCTTGAGAGACTGGGACAAGAGTGTACCAATTACTTTTGTATAAACTTAATATGTCCATGATAGAAGCTTTGCTTAAAGAAATGTTTTACTAATAGGTTTTTCTCTACCAAATAAAATTATCTTTTGGAAACATTATGCAATTACTACACGGCTTTATTAGCTATTCCCCTCAGGTAAATGCATAACCAATAATATCATCCACTGGATTAAATTGACAAACTTACCTAAATCTTCTTCTGTTTCCTTCAAGAATGCTGCAGAGTATTATATAAGCATTTTTGAAAGATTTTATGCTTCTTTTACATAATTCTTTTGTAGAATTGAAAAATAGTCATCCAGGGAGATGCTATTGATATTTTGTCAGAGACTATGTTTTATATTAATAACATTAATGATATTTTCCATTCATTTTGGATTTTTCCACTCTTTGAGATATTATGAAAATCAATGCCTGAATTTTCAATTTGTGTTACCCCTACTGCATATTTCCTTTCTGCATATTTGGTTTGGTTCATCTTCTCAGCTTCATTTTCTTGAGTGCCATCTCCATTTTCTCAATGTAGTAAATTGGAAAAGTCCAAATGCGATGCTTCCACTGTCAACAAAGATGAAGAAAGATTACTACAGGGAAGCTGGCAGACCTAATTCATTTTACATCTAACTGGAGTCTTTCCAGCTTCATCGATAAAAGCTGTCTGGATGGTCTGGCAAAAATTTATGTGTGCTTATGTCCCCCTTTGCAGCATTTGCTGATCCTTGTAATCTTTTTTCATCCTCTTCTCTGTTTGGCAATTGAGTTGGTGTACTGTGCCAATGTTCCCTTTACTTATCTTTTTCCTTCTGTTAGCTAAATTTTTTGGACTGTTTAATTACTGTTTTTCATTAGGTAAATTTTTGACAGTATGACACGAATTGAATTAAATGAAAACATTCATGTTTTCATTTTATCCATTTTGTATTTTCATAGCCAATGAATGTTTTACCTTAAATAGGTCAAATAATGGCTATAATATTTGAACATAGTGTTTTGAATACCTTTATCTTTTCTGGTACCTTAGTTTTATTCTATTATCTGACTACACACAGACACCTAAATTTGAAATGACTCCCCTATCAATAACCAGTTGTTTTCCTTCTGTTACAAAATAATTAATTTCATGTTTTTCCTTTATCTAGAGCAATGGGTTCAGCTGTGGGACAGTAAAGTAGATGAAATATGCCCAATGTGAGGACCGTTGTGACAAAAGAACTGAAGACTATGGAGAAAGAGAGTTTTGAATATACTGAAAAAATTTTATGTTAAAGTCATACTATTCAAAAATTCAGAAGTCAAACAGATCATATGCTTTTCATAGTTTATGTTTAGAAAATATATCACAATGAGAAAGAATATATGTAAAAAACTAAATACATAAGAAATTTTATACAACTACAGATATATATGTCTATGTCTCTCTCTGTATATGTATATATGCATGTGTTTATGTGTATATGAATGTTTTGACAAAATAAATGTGTAGTTATCTCAGAGCATAAGACATTAGCAAGCTGGGAGTGGGGAATAATGAGAAAAAGCAGAAGAAAAGATTTGAGATGACTATTGAAGAAAGCCAAGAAAATGAAGAGGCAGAGGGAAAAACACTGGGGACAGCCAGTACAAAAATATGTCCAGGCAATCATCTTTGTTGACATTTAGAAAGTAAATAGAATATATTGTGGAATATGGTATAAGATATTATTAGTCTAGGCTTAATTCTCTTAGACTGATTTCTGGTTTTCCCAGCAGTTTTTATGAAAAAGGCTTTTTTGTTTTACTTTGTTTTTCTGGTTATTTTTGTTGTTGTTGCTATTGCTGTTTCGGGATTGTTGTTTTTATGTTTGCCAAATGATTTATTTTTTTCAGGATTATAGAACACTGGGCTATTGGAATTTCATTGTTTCTGATTGTCTTTTATATAATCTGTTCCATTGATTTACCTCTCTATTTAACCAATATCTGATAGTTTTGATGATTGCTGTTATTTAATATAGTGTGAAGTATGGACATGCTATTCCTGCTTTGTCTCTACCTTTTTTTTTTGCTTTTTTGCTGAGGCAATTGAAGTTAAGTGACTTGCCCAGGGTCACACAGCTAGGGAATGTTGTATCTGAGACCAGATTTGAACTCAGGTCCTCCTGACTTCAGGGCTGGTGCTCTAACCATTGCGCCACATAGCTGCCCCTCACAGTAGTCTTTTAAAAGGGCCTGGGACAGATGGCTTTCTCCTTCCCTCCCAGAAAATAATTCCCTGAAAAGCTGAGAAAGTTCTCACTTAAAACTACCCAAAATGGTTAACCGTGCCTGTTCAGATTTGCAGGCAGTAGTGATACACATGGGGCTACTGCCTCAGTGGTCAGACTGGATTGGAGCAAGCCTCACTTTTCACAAGTCCTTAAGAACCCCAAACTCCTACTCCAAAACCACAGTGCCACCAGCTGCTTCCAAGGCTACTTTAATCAGAGATTTCCAGTAAGGCCAGCGATGTCCTTGACTAACTGCTGAATTTTAAGAGGGTACTGTTTGGGAGCATTGTCAAGGGTGCTCCAGCCAGAGTATCACTTCTTCTCCAATGACCTCTGGTTCTCCTGAGCCTCAGGGCACAAACACCCAATAATGGCAGCCTGTTCTGGAGCAGGGCCACCACAGGGGGTGAGCAGCCCAGGCCAGAATCATAGTGGGCTCAAAAAGGTCACTCATGTGGCTGCACAGGTGATAAGCCTAAAAAAACTTTTAACAATGATCTCTAATAAAAGCCATTTATTTAATCAAAACCCACCAACACTAGAAGGGACTACCAACGTGCTGTCTTTAAGTCATATTGAGGGTAAAATAATTGTGCAAGGAGGCTTCCTGGGAATATCCAGGTTGATTAACATCGAGGTGGTGGGTCCCCTTCCACATGGATGGGAGTAGCTCCCTTTAATTGGCTGAAATAGTCCCTTCCCACTTTCCAGTTTCTGTGGCCAAAGAGAAAAGACCATCCTTATTCATTTATAGGAGATATATGATTTGGGAATGCCTAGGAGCGCATTTTTACTCTAGATAGAGATTTTGCAATTAGACGTGGGAAATATTGAATTTCTAGTAGTTGACACAACATTAACTGTGTTTAGAAAAGGAGGTTATAAAGGCTAGGGAATTTATACTACTGAAAATAATTTGAGGAAACTGTTTTGAAATGGTCCTCAAAGAGACTGATATATAGAAAAAGGGCACAAATAAAATACATTTTAAATTAAGTAAAATTTTAAATGAAGTGACATCTTTCACTGAAGAGGAATTTATGAAAGTATTTGATTGCAGGAATAAATATAATATATTTCCAAGTAGACCTTTAAAAAGCTTTCTTTTGTGATAACTGAATGTGACTAATAAATTGAAATTATTTTAAGGATATTTGTAAGATTAAATATTAAAATATTTTCAAAGTGATTCAATGAGTTTGGGTGCAAATGTGCAAAAGCTACATTGTTCACATGTTAAAAATTACATTTTCTATTAGAAAGAGAATCTAAAGTTTCCTTTAATTTTGATTAATTATTTGATTATGTTCAAATACAAGAACTCAAATAGATTTATGTCAAACTTACAAATCAAATTTGCTTGCCTAAATCACCATCTTCTAGATCATGGGCTGAAATAGTGAGTTGATCAAATAGAACTTTGGGAGTCACTTACTGCTCTCGAGTTAGGACAGCTCCCATGTGGTAGAAGAAAAAATCATGAGAAGATGGGGAGCAAGTTGAGCTAGGAAGGTTCATTTACCAACAGTCATAAGAGGGAACAATGAAATAGTTGTTTTAATGTTCTTACTTGTCCTAGTTAAGGGCTGTAGTTTTCTGGCATAGAAATCAGACAAACTATGGTCATCTCTGATCCCCATATTGTGCAAGTAGTGACCAACAATGCATGCTGATAAACTCACTGGCATTTGTTTGACATAATATTGAGATAGTAAGAATAATCAATGTGTGAGTAAGAGGAAATGAAAGTCTTTTTTGGTGGGAAATTCTTTTATTTTCCCATTTGAAAGTGAGTAACAGACACCCAAATTAAAATGTAATTTATAAGTCAAAACTGGAGGATGCTTTTAAGACATATTCCTAATGGAAAAATACTATTTTACATCTGGAATCTAGGGAAAGTAAATCTTTTTACCTATTTGAAATAAGTAGGTAAACATCACTATTGACTGTCAGCTACATATAACTGACAGAACAATCATGAGAAAGAAATAGGCAATAGGAATTGGAACTATGGATTTCATTAGAAGAGAGGGGATCCCAGCAAAGAACGTCTACTAATGCAGATTAAGAACAACAACAAAAGCAAATATTTATATAATGCTTGTTCTGTGCCAGGAAGCTTAGAATTATCTCCTCACATTATTACACTCTCACAATAACCAGAAAGAAAGATATTATTATCTCCATTTTACAACTGAGAGAACTGAAGTGGACAGCATTTAAATGATTTGCCCACAGTCATACAACTGACCCAGGATCTGAAGTCATTGAGCTTCTGCTCTAGATACTGCACTCTATTCACTGTTCCATTTAACTGCCCAGCTAGGTGGTTAGCACTTCTTTAATAGGCTTAAAGAGTTACCTAGAGCACTGAGAGGTAAAACCTCTTTGTCAGGGTCACACAATTATGTGTAGTTAGACTTAAACTCAGGTTCTATTGACTCCAAGGCCAACTCTCTGTCTCCTATCCTACACTGCCTCTGTTATGCCCAACTTTATAATTTAAATGTGCATTTACTTCACATATAATAGATGGTTAATAAGAATTTTTTGAATTAAGGAACACTATTTGTAAGATGAGAGATTTTTGAGACAGAAATAAAAATTAAAAGCGTATAAAAATGCACAATGTGTTTGAACTATGTCTGAACTTAGAAATACATGTGAACTTTATATGTATGCATGTGTCTGTGGAATCTTCCATTTTAAGTTCTTTTGACTTGTGTTAAAGTTAATTGATTCCAGTTACATTCTTAGCCCAATAAAGTGTCTAATCTAATTCAAATGAAAATTTCCATACTGCCTGGTATGACCATTTAGAATTCCTCTTAAACTTAGTCTTTAGCTGATGGAAATCTGTCACTTCCAACTGTACCCTTGTATTTGTAATTAAATAATCACAGTAGAAAGTGTTGACAAGTCTGCTACTTCAGCATAAAATGAAGGTGGGGAAAAGTTTCTCCTCATATGATGGGGTTGCTCTCATTCACTCTGTGACCATGTTTCCTAGAGTCTGTATGGAACTTTGGAAAGTCTTGAACAAACCATAGCAAGAAGTATTTCTTAGGTCTAAAATAGAATTCCAAAGTCTTAGTAAGTTTATCACTGACACTTTCAAGTTCAAGGTCATGTGCCCTATTGTAACAAGACAGAGATCCCACCCTACTGTTGGACTTTATCCAGTAAGTAAATGATACACATCAGCTGGTAAAGAAATGGAAAACTGTGGTACTAACTGAACTGGTAGATGGATTAGTCAGAAATTGGATTGGCCCATAAGTAACCTTTGATACAGCATGGCTGATGCACTGCATGTACAAGAGGCAGCAAATCCCAGAAGATGGGCAGAAGAATCACTGTCCAAGCAGAGGGAATATGTGTGGACTATCACGCATAACTTCCTCCACATACACATATAGAAAGCACTTAGCACATGAGTGGGAGGTACATTAGCACTTCTAAAAGGAAGCAAAATTTTTCACTGCACCTGGCTAAAGGGATTGTCTATAACAGTGTAACTACAAAGTAGAACAGTCCCCTGGAGAAAGCCTAATGTTGGATGGAATAGTTAGATTCATCCATAAGCTATCATTTTCTGACTACCCTGGAAACCAATATAACACAATGCTTGATAAATGTGAAATTTTAATGATGAAATTAATCAAGCAAAAGAGCAATTCTTTGGGAAAAAGGTGAAAGAAAAGACCTTGATGTCAGGCAGGAGAAGGATCAAGGAAAGTAATAATGGTTTTAATAATCTAATGAGCTCTAAGTACCAGGAAAATCTGAATTCTAGCCTAGGAATGTACCCAGTTACTGTGTCTTTAATTTCCCTAACATGTGCCATCCCAGGTTAAAGACATTCAACATTTCAATCAAGCAAGTTGTAAGGATAATTTGATTACTAAATACTTAGAAATTGAAAAGCTCCATACCTTAATAGTGCCCTTCCTAGTAATCTATATGTAAAAAAACTCTTTCTGCAAATAATTATGACTATTTTATTGATAGCAGTTCCACAAAATAGAATTATTCATAATTATTCCCTAAAATTCAATCCAGAATTATTCCATGAATCACAAAGAGTAATAGGTGTATTGCTCCCTTCTTGTTTCCTATGCAGGGACTATAGAGTTCCCTATACAGAGACTATAGAGTTTCCTTTAGTTATGTACTAAGGTTCCTAAGCCCCAGTCGGCTCTAAATTGTTTCTAAATAGGCCCAAACATCTAAAAACATCTAAAAACCATATTTCTTAAATATGGGGGAAGTTACTGCTGTGGAAAGAGAAGTGAGCCAGGATCCAAGAAGATTGTAGTTCAAATCCAGCTAGAGACAATAACTGGCTGAGTGACCCTGGTCAAGTAACTTAACCTAGTCTGCTCTGGTTTGCTCAACTAAAAAATGGGGATAATAATAGCATCTATTTTCCAGGACTGCTGTAATTAATAAACTAATACTGCTGAGGTAGTATTTGCAAAAGCACTTAACAAAGTACTTGGCAATTAATAGCCATTTATTAAATGTTTCTTTTTCTTTCTTCCTCTCATATTACAGGCTCCTTTTATGTTTTTTTCCTCTATTACAATATTAACTAGTGTAGTAGAGATCTCATTGCATTGTTTTCTGGCATTTATATCAGATTAGAACAGTGCCCACAAAATTTTTAACAAATGCTTCATCTACCTATTTCATTTGAGAAGTGGATTAGGGTTTTTTCCTTGAAGAAACTAGCTTTATGAAAGCAACTTCTTTAGGGTTTAGGGTTTAAACTCTCATATGTAGTATTCTAATGAATCTGATATCATTTAAATCATTTGCATGTATTCTCATGCTCATCTCTGCCGATTGTGTTTAAGCAATGCTTAAAAAACTGTTCATATATTTTGTTTTTATATCAACTTTATTTTAAAATATTCTTCTCCCTTTCCATTCCCAATGAATAATCTTTTATACCAAACAGTTTTAAAGGACAGGAAAAAATGACCAGTAAAATCAAGCAACTTATTAAGTCTGAGTTTGAGAGTACGGCCAATATTTCACACAGCTTTTGCCCCCCACCTTTGCAAAGATGGGAAAGAGATACATTTTTTAATTATTTTCTTGGATAAACTTTGGTCGCTATTATTACAAGTATTGTCTTTTTATACACATAAATCCTTCACGATTCCAATTCAGTAAAGCAGGACACTGGATGAAAGAGTTCTTTGTTAAGAAAACTTTAAAAAGAAAGGTCATTATCCTTAAGAAATTTTTGAGATGATAAAGATTAAAAAAAGCACTGCCTGAATTATTTGCATTAAATCTTTGAACAATTTTTTCTTTAGGATAATAGTATTTGCAAGGTCCAGATTGCTGTAACAGTTTTCATCTTTTTAGATTTGTATACTAATAAACTAAGAAAGACCCAAAGAAATCAATTGTGTCTCTTTTTTGTCTTTTCCCTTTACAACCCATTAAATTGTTAGAACAGATGGCAGCCATTACTTTGTTCTTTGGATTTGCTATGTTTCATTCTGATAAACAAACCAGAAGCCTGAAAAACATAGATTATCTTAGCACAAACTAGACAAATGAATGTTACATCCACCTCATCTCCTTTAAACCCCCTATTAAATCCTAGTGTTTCTGCTACTCTAATGATGACTTGAGAGGCTAGAGAGTCTGCTTTTAACTTCATTAAGATTTCCCTACATTCTTTCATAATCTATTATAACCCACTATACAAACACCCACTAAAAGCTTAGTTCTACTATAATCTAGGAAAATGGGATGGTTACACTAATTTTCCTAATTGTTCAACTAAGCTAAGCTTTATTTCTAGCAGAGGAAATTTTTTTAAAAGAAAAATTGCAACAAATGTCAAATGCAGCCCTTGGAATGAATTGATCATATATTATGCCCATCCAGATGTTTCATAAATTTGATACTTTTTTAGTCAGAAGTGTTATTTCATTAATATAGGAATCTCTGACAAAGAAATTTCTCCTCCCATTCCCAGCAATGCACATTGGTACAAGTTCTGTAACTTATAATCTTGAAGAGGCTGGGGACTGTGAAAAATGAAAAGTTTTAACTAGGGACATATATCTAGTATATGTTGGAGGAGAGACTGAACCCAACACTTCTTGAGATCGTATACACTATGTCACACTATCTCTCATATTTAAGATCAGAATCAGAAAATGGAAAATGTCAGCCTATAATCTATTAATGAAAAATTGCTATGATGTTTTTTCTCTATCTCATTGCTTCTTTATACTCTCTAAAAATTTTTATCACTGTTTAATTTCAGATATTACAACCCAAATAGTTTTGCCATCAGAATGATGTTGGATGGAATGGAAAGAAGCTGTTAATAACATCGTGACTATCTACAATTCCAGAGGCATGATGATACCTGTACTTTTGTTTTTCACATTTAGTCATTTCAATTGTTATCCCATTGGGGGTTTCTTGGCAAAGATACTGGAGTTATTTGCCATTTTCTTTTCAGCTTATTTTATAGATGAAAAAAAAACCCAAGGAAGACAGGGTTAAGTGATTTAGGCAGGGTGACACAGCTAGTAAATATTTGAAGCCAAATTTGAACTCACAAAGATGAATCTTCCATTCAAGCAATCTTTACTCTATGTCACCTATGTGCTGAAAATCTATGCTAATCACCTCCCAAAACAGGTGATAAAGCCAAGATGCAGAAAAAAAGAAAAAAATTATACATATATACACACACATAAATATGTATGTATGTATGTATATATGCATATATATATCATGACTCTTTGAAAAAGATGGCCTCCAAGTTATTCTGAGTCTTATCCCATGCATGTCATGAACTTGATAAGCCTCAGTTATTTTATCTAAAAATTAATGATGATATAGGTAATGAGGAAACCAAATTATCATTCTTTGCAGATGATATGATGGTATACTTAAAAACTCTAGAGAATCAAACAAAAAAAAAACTACTACAAACAATTCACAAATTTAGCAAAGTTGCAGGATACAAAATAAATCCACATAAATCATCAGAATTTTTATATATTACCAATGAAGTCCAATAGCAAGAGATATAAAAAGAAAGTCCATTTAAAAAGACAGTTGAGAATACAAAATATTTGGGAGTCTATGTGCCAAGGCAGAGTCAGGAACTATATGAACACAACTACAAAACACTTTCCCCACAAATAAAGTCTAATTAATCTAATCAATTAGAAAAATATCAAGTGCTCATGGGAAGGCCGAGTAAACATAATAAAAATGATAATACTACATAAATTAATCTTATCCAGTGCCATACCAAGGGAACTCCCAAGAAATTATGCTACAGATATAGAAAAAATAATAACTAAGTTCATCTGGAAGAAAAAAAAGTCAAGAATTTCAAAGGAATTAATGAAAAAAAATGTAAATGAAGGTGGCCTCACTGTGCCAGACCTAAAACTATATTATAAACCAGCAGTCATCAAAACTGTTTGGCATTGGCTAAGAAACAGAGTAGTTGATCAGTGGAAAAGATTAGGTTACAGGACAAAATTGTCAATGACTATAATAATTTAGTGTTTGACAAACCAAAGAGCCCAGCTTTTGGGATAAGAATTCACTATTTGACAAAAACTGCTGGTAAAACTGGAAACTAGTACGGCAGAATCTAGTCATTGACTCATACCTAATACCATATACCAAGATAATGTCAAAAGAGGTTCATAATTTAGACATAAAGAATGATATTATAAACAAATAAGAAGAATATAGGATAGTTTACCTCTCAGATCTGTGGAGAAGAAAGGAATATGTGTCCAAAGAAGAATTGAAGTTCATTATTGAACACAAAATAAATAATTTTGATTATATTAAGTAAAAAAGTTTTTGTACAAACAAAACTAATGCGGACAAGATTAGAAGGGAAGCAATAAACTGGGAAAACATTTCTACATTCAAAGGTTCTGATAAAGGTTTCATTTCTAAAATATATAGAGAACTGACTCAAATTTATAAGAATTCGAGCCATTCTCCAATTAATAAATGATCAAAGGATATGAACAATTTTCAGATGAAGAAATTGAAACTATTTCTACTCATATGAAAAGGTGTTCTAAATCACTATTGATCAGAAAAATGCAAATTAAGACAACTCTGAGGTACCACTATATACCTCTCAGATTGGCAAAGATAACAAGAAAAGATAATGACGAATATTGGAGGGGAATGTGGGAAAACTGGGACACAGATACATTATTGGTGAGCTTATGAAGTGATCCAACATTCTGGAGAGCTATTTGGAACTATGCCCAAAGCGCTATCAAAATGTGCATATCTTTTGATCCAGCAGTATTTTTACTGGGCTAATATACTTTTTTTTTCTCAAAACATATGTATGGGTAATTCTTCAACATTAATCCTTACAAAGCTTTCTGTTACAAATTTTTCCCCCCTACTCCCCACCCCTCCCCTAGATGGCAGGAAATCCACTACATGTTAATTATGTTAAAATACTTGACAAATAGAATATATGTATACATATTTCCACACTTATTGTTGTGCAAGGAAAATCGTATCTACAAAAAAGAAAAATCAGATAAAGGAAACACAATGCAAGCAAACATCAATAGAGAGCATGAAAATGTTATGTTGTGATCCACATTTCACATCCCTCTCTCTGGGTGTATATGGCTTTCTTCAGTGAACAATTGGAAGTGGTTTGAAACATTTCATTGTTGCAGAGAGCCATGTCCATCAGAATTGATCATCATAGAGTATTGTTGTTGCCGTGTATAATGATCTTTTGGTTCTGCTCATTTCACTCAGCATCAGTTCATGTAAGTCTCTCCAGGCCTCTCTGAAATCGTCCTGCTGGTCGTTTCTTACAGAACAATAATATTCCATAACATTCATATACCATAATTTATTCAGCCATTCCCCAACTGATGGGAATCGTTTCAGTTTCCAGTTTCTAGCCACTACAAAAAGGACTGCCACAAACATTCTTGTACATGTGGGGCCCTTTCCTTCCTTTATGATTTCTTTGGGATATAAGCCAAATAGAAATGCTGCTGGGTCAAAGGGTATGCACAGTTTGATAATTTTTGAGCATAGCTCCAAATTGCTCTACAGAATGGCTGTATCCGTTCACAGGTCCACCAACAATGAATCAGTGTCCCAGCCCTCCCACATCCCCTCCAACATTGGTCATTATCTTTTCCTGTTATTTTAGCCAATCTGACAGGTGTGTAGTGGTACCTCAGAGTTGTCTTAATTTGCATTTCTCTGATCAATAGTGATTTGGAGCACCTTTTCATATGACTACAAATAGTTTTAATTTCATCGTCTGAAAATTGTCTGTTCATATCCTTTGACCATTTATCAATTGGAGAATGGCTTGAATTCTTATAAATATGAGACAATTCTCTATATGTTTTAGAGATGAGACTTTTATCGGAACCCCTGAATGTAAAGATGATTTCCCAATTTATTGCTTCCCTCCTAATCTTGACTGCATTGGTTTTGTTTGTACAAAAACTTTTTAACTAAATATAGTCAAAGTTATCTATCTGGTGTTCAATTAAGAGTTCCAGTTCTTCTTTGCACATAAATTTATTCCATCTCCATAGGTCTGAGAGGTAAACTATACTACATTCCTCTAATTTATTTATAATATCACTCTTTATATCTAGATCATGAACCCATTTAGATCTTATCTTGGTATGTGGTATTAGATGTGGGTCAAGCCCTAATTTCTTCCACACTAGTTTCCAATTTTCTGGGCTAATATCCTAAAGAAATCCTAAAGGAGGGAAAGGGCCCCACATGTGCAAAAATATTTGTGGCAGCCCTTTTTGCAGTGGCAAGAAACTGAAAACTGAGTGGATGCCTATCAGTTGGAAAAGAACTGAATAAGTTACAGTATATGAATGTTATGCAATATTATTTTTCTATAAGAAACAATCAGCAGGATGATTTCAGAGAAGCCTAGAGAGACTTACATGAACTGATTTTAAATGAAATGAGGAGAACCAGGAGATCATTGTACATGGCAACAAGACTTTAGAATGATTAATTCTGATGGACATGACTCTTTTCAACAATGAGATGATTCAGGCCAGTTCCAATGATCTTGTGATGAAGAGAGCCCATCTACACCCAGAGAGAGGACTGTGGGAACTGAATGTAAATGACAACATAGAATTTTCACTCTTGTTGTTATTGTTTGCTTGCATTTTGTTTTATTTCTCATTTTTTTCCTTTTTGATCTGCTTTTTCTTGTGCATCAAGATAATTGTATGAGTATGCATGCATACATTGGATTTAACATATATTTTTATCATTTAACATATATTGGATTATTTGCCATCTAGGAGAGGGGTAGGAGAAAGGGGAGAAAATTGGAACACAAGGTTTTGCAAGGGTCAATGTTTTGAAAATAAAAAGCTTTAATAAAAAATAATGATGATAGTAGTTACATTATGAGAGACAGGATTGTTTATGTTGTAAATATTCAATGGATTTATGAAAATGAGCTCTTACCATATCTCCTATTTGACCTCTTGGCATCCTTTCCTCAGTCTATCTTACAAAATGAAGAATATAGCATGTTTTCTGCTATTTTAGATGAAATGGAAGATAGACAACAAGTTGAAGGACTCTAGGCTATTGAAATAGATTCTGGAGCCAATCCCCTTTACTATAAATATAAGTACAGCTCATGTGTCACTGGTCTCTAATGATCTTATTTTGTAAATGATTTTAGAGTTTTTGTGAAGAAAATCTTTGTTTTTGAGAATGTATATATAACCCCAGTTAAAAGAAGACCTCCACTTTTGTCTTACAAGGAATTGATTTTATTTTAGTCATGGGAAAACATTAAGCAAAGAATAAAAATACAAAAATCTCTCAGTCCCGTGTAATCCCTAATCAGTTCAAAGACTATGGCAAAGTTGTGGAAAAGGGAGATAAGAATACTAAGAATTATATGTCTTTGGGGCTGCAAACGATGCTAATTTAATTGTCTGTTCTCTAAGTGAATTCTTTTCTCACTGATCATCAAATTGGAATGCTGCTGAGAGAAACAAAGCATATCAGTATTTATATTCTCACTCTAAATGAAACAAAAAGATGTGAGGAAGTTCAAAAGATACCTAATTCATTGTTTTTAAAAAAAAAGAATTGGGCGAACTGGGGATAATCAGGGGAAGCTTCATGGAAGAAGCAGCATCTGAACTAGGTATTAAAAGAAGAGGATTTCAACAGATAAAAATGAAGAGAAATAACAAATTAATTTAACCCTGTTGATAAGGCTGGCTCTTTAAGACAGCCTTTTAAAACTAGACTTCAAACTTCATATATACTCTCAGGTCTTGTTGATCTGCTAAATAGTTCTGCTGCTTTACTCCCACCTCCAACTTTTTTTCTTCTTTTTTATAATTCTTTATTACAAGAGATACCTAATTGAGTGTAGAAGGAAAAAAGACATTCAGAAAGCAAGTAAAAAAGGTAAGCAAAAAACAAAACAAAAAAATTATTTAGCACTTACTATATGCTAGGTATTGTGCTAAGAACGTTTAATTATCTTTTTTGTTCCTCATTTTAAACCAGGAAAGAGGAGTTAATATTCCAGTTCTATAGAGAAGAAAACTGAGGCAAACAGATTAAGTGACATGGGTTATATAAGGAGTAAGTGTCTGACCTCAGGTCTTTCTAACCCCAAACCCAGAGTTCTATGAACTGCACCACCCATCTGCCCATGTAAATAAGAACAAAAAATATCAAGAAAAATTAATGAAAAAGGAGTAGATGTTAAATGAAGAGAACATTTTTAGTTTATGATAAGTATTTATAAAATGTATAGATAGTACACAGTAGTGTAGATAGTACACAGGAAGACCTGATTTCAAATTCTGCATCATCCATTTATTAGCTGTGACACTGAGCAAATCACCTAACCTTATTAATCCTCAATTTCTTTTCCTGTGTATAACATTGATCTCGTCAGGTTCTTTGCAAATCGTTTTGCAAATCTTAAAATAGTATGTATATAAGTGCTAGTTAGCTACCCCTATTATTTTAAAGACCTCAAAAAAAAGATAAGAAACTGTACCTCACATTGACATAGTCAAGGTGTAGGCTTACCTTAATGAACTTTTTTTTTTACCTTTACTCAAGTGAAGACTTTCTGTGTTGTAGAGGGACAAGAAACATGTTTGAAAATGAGGATGATGCAACCAATTATAACAATTTTGAAAATTAGAAAAGTAAAATAAGCTGTAAGGTTTTCTTTTGTGGAGCATTTGAGAAAAATATGAACAAGAACCATGCAGGATAAGAAAGCATGAAGTTGTTGTAGTCTGTAGCTATAGAAAGGACACCAACATAGACAAGAACAAAGATTTATTCATATGTGATCAATCTAATTTATTACTCTCTGTCTGTTTCTCTCTGTGTGTCTCTATCTGTGTGCCTCTCTGTTTCTTCTCTGCCTCTGTGTGTATCTTTGTCTCTGTCTCTGTCTGTCTCTCTCTCTTTTTCTGCGTGACAGTGTGTATGTGTGTCTTTCCCCCTGGCTTTATATTTGCCCATCATTCTCAGCTTAGTGTCCATTTGGGCTATTGGCTTTCCAATACTCAGAATGCTCTCCCCCTCTCTCCATCATGTCTTATCTAGCTTCGTGATGCAACCCTGACAGTGAATAATGAGCTCCATCTTTTCCAAAACACAAGGCTCATCTCTCTCCTGCCTACTAACCACTGAGGAGACCCAAATTGCAGTTTAATCTCTAAGATGTCATAAGGAGGGTCCTGAATTCTGTATGCCTCAGGACATAAAACCCCAAATCTAATCTTGTCAGTTTAAATACTATGAGCAAAGCAACATTTTTATAGGAGGTTTGACCTTATTGTGTCCTGCCTGTCAAAGCTGTCTTCAGAGGAACTTAATTTAAGCTGAACAATATCCCAGAGAGACTAAGGCTGGAGTCTCTAAATAAATTTTGAAATATGATTTAGTCTTCAACTCTGAAACATAAAACTAGGTGGTCAAAGCACATTTTAAGCAGTCTCATATTCTTTATTTTTGTGTCTTTCTCCCCTCTATAAAGTAAGGAGAAGAGGAATTTAGAGATTTAAAGATTATTTATCCACTAAGAACTTTTGATCTGTGTGCCTAAACTCAAAAGGGCAATGGAGAATGTTCTTTCTTTTTGTAATTATGTGGAACCAATAAAAAAGAAAACCAATGCCTAAATACTGACTGTGTACTTCATACTATTTCCAGTTATAGTCTAAGGTACTTGACCTGCATACACATGGTAGATTTCTGCTCCCTGATGCTAGTTCATTTGATCATCACTTTAACATCTGAAATATAGATCCAAAATTAAACTTTGCAGTGATGATGATGATGATGATGATGATGATTATGATGATAAGTCCATCACTTCCAAAGGTCTCAGAAAGTTCTGTATCTTATCTTGGGACAAGCATTTTTAATCTTTTTTGTGAATTAAGCCTCCAATAGAGGTATAATGTCACCAATTCTTTTCTCACAAATGAACCATCAAGATTGCTTTTGGATTGACTGATAAATTTGACTGAGAACCAATCAAATCAGTTTTTTTTTAAAATAAAATCATCCTATTAGAATCAGTGATTTATATAGAAATTGTAGGAAGATCTAGACATGAATCCAAGCCAACAATTCTGATTGTTATGTACATAATCTAATATTCAAAGCAAATGGAAGGCATATTTAATTCTCAGAAATCCTTTGACTATAGTAGGTAGCTAATTGTCATCATAGGGTTCAGAATTGGGAAATAATCTAATGATTCAACTATCATACTACCTTTCTCCTGAGGTTCAGGCTTGTTATCTGCCCCTGCCTGACAGGTACCACCTGCATGTAGTATCTAAATTCAAGAAGTCTAAAACAAAATTTGTTGTCTTTCCTCTTTTACCTCTCCTACTAATTTCCTTCCTTATGTTGGAGGTGCCCCCCATTCTCCAGGTCTCCTGGTCTCCTGTGGTTCCAATTTGGGAATCATCTTTGACTTTTCACTCTCATATGCCTTCCATATCCAATCAGTTGCCAAGTTTTTTCTATTTGGTCTATTTAATATCTCTTACATCTTTCCTCTTCTCTTTACTCACAGCATGACAATTCAAGTCTCATCAGATGTCACTTGGATTATTGTAACAGTTTGCTAATTGGTCTCTCCACCCCAATAATCCTCCTCTGTAAAGAGAATGATTTATCAGATATCATTTCTAGTTCCAGTCATTTAACATTATGAAAGATGATCTATAAGAAGGAATGCATTGCCAAAGTTCTAATATGGCAGTTTTATGATAATTATTAAAAGTTAGTTACATCACCTTGAACAAGTGAATTCACTAGCCCTCAGTTTTCTGATAAATAAGATGGAGTTCTGGAAGTGTTGTTTCCCTACAGAAAAATAAATAAATAAAGTATTACTGTGGTTGAAAGAATATGAATTCTGTTGACCTCATGCATATATACCAAAAAGGGAAAAAGAAAAGAAAATAGAATATTAGCATTACAAAAGCTTCCATTTTCCCTCATATATTGCAATAGTTGAGTCATTAGTATGTGTATGTGCATGTTAAAGTTGAGTGTTTTCTTTTTTTTTTTTTTTTTTTTTTTTTGTTAAAGCTTTTTATTTGTATAACATATGTATGGGTAGTTCCCCAACATTGATCTTTACAAAGCTTTCCATTACAAATTTTACCCCCAGTCCCCTCCCCTCCCCTAGATGGCAGGAAGTCCACTACATGCTAATAATGTTGAAATGCTTGAGAAGTTATGCAAGAAAAATCCTATCTACAAGAAAAAAAAAAGAATCAGAGAAAGGCAACACAATGCAAACAAATGTCAGTAGAGATCATGAAAATGTTATGTTGTAGTCCATATTTCATTTCCCTCTCTCTGGGTGTATATGGTTTTCTTCAGTGAACAATTGGAACTGGTTTGAGACAATTCTTTGTTGCAGAGAGCCATGTCCATCAGAATTGATCATCATGTAATACTGTTGTTGCTGTGTATGATGATCTCCTGGTTCTGCTCGTTTCACTCAGCATCAGTTCATGCAAGTCTCTCCAGGCCTCTCTGAAATCGTCCTGCTGGTCATTTCTTACAGAGCAATAATATTCCATAACATTCATATACCATAATTTATTCAGCCACTCTCCAATTGATGGGCATCCCTTCAGTTTCCAGTTTCTAGCAACCACAAAAAGGGCCGCCACAAACATTCTTGCACATGTGGGTCCCTTTCCCTCCTCTAAGATCTCTTTGGGATATAGGCCCAGTAGAAACACTGCTGGGTCAAAGGGTATGCACAGTTTGACAACTTTTTGGGCATAGTTCCAAATTGCTCTCCAGAATGGTTGGATCCGTTCACAGTTCCACCCACAATGTATCAGTGTCCCACTTTTCCCACATCCCCTCC
>JAJPUD010008265.1:28059-46633 GCA_023553655.1 Myrmecobius fasciatus
CTTGCACTGATTTCAGTTTATTTTCCCATTTATCCTCCAGCTCTCTTTTGAGGTTCTTTATGCAGTCTTCCAGAAAGGCCTTTTGAAAAGGGGACCAGTGATGGTCCTGGCTGATGTTCTCTGGATTTTTGTCTAAAGGAACCTCTGGCTCTGCGGTCGTTTCTTTGCCTTGATAAAAGCTGTCTATGGTGAGAGCTCTCTTTTGCTTCTTCATCATATTTTTTTTTTTTTAGACAGAGTGGATATCTCTTTAAGGTAGGGGAAAAAAAAAACCTGGGCTGAAGACGCTTTGCCCTGGGGCACTTCGGCGAGTTGACTTAAGGTGCTGGGCCGGTGGGGGCTAGGATTAAGTCCGAATTACTCCTTAAACAAGGCAAGTCTGCCAGAACACCTGTCCCCCCATCAGGGCAGAGTGTTCCGAGTGCCTCAGATAAGCTCCAGGTGTTTGGAATTTGGAGTTTGGAGTTTGGAATTTCTTCCACGATGAGCCGAGCTGAGTCCCACCCTCACTTCCGGCCTGCACAGTTGTCGTCTATTTATCTCTCTGTCCGAGTCCGACTAACCTGATATGAAGTTCTCCAGAGAGCTGTGCCCAAATATTTCTGAGTTCGTTGACTTGAAGATCAGTTCGGAGGCTTATTTTATTGTTGATTTGAGAGAAGATCGGAGGAGAGGCAGAAAGTCACCTTTTCACTCCGCCATCTTGGCTCCGCCCCCCAAAGTTGAGTGTTTTCTAAAGGAAATTTCTGCGATTAAATAAAATGATTGACCATCCAGTTCTAGAAGCTAAGGTTTGGTCATTCTTCTTTCCCTGGGGTTCATGTACTTTTAAAAATATTTAGATAATTGCTTAAATATTATATGTTACCTTTGTAGTCATATGTGTTTCATTTTCTATATTTTAAAAACTTGTTCTGAGAAGGAATACATGGGCTTCATCAGACTTTTGAAGGGAGTAAAGACAAAAAACTAAAATATAATCTAATGGAGTCAGATTTATTCTGTATGTGTGATGAGAAAAACAATAGAGAAATATTAGCAAAAACAAGTACAACAATGCACTTACACACCCAAATTACAATAATAAGATAAGAATCATTACCCTAAAATGGAACCTGAAAGTTGTAGATTGCACCCAGAAAATATTGGCCCCACAGCAGTGGTACCTAAAAAAGACCCCAAAATGTTATTTGCCATCAACAAGAATATTGGAAATAAAATTAAAAAGCATATGTACTTAGAAAAGAGTGGAAAGTTTTGTACTTTGACTGTCTGGAGAGTAAAAATCTTAGCAAAAATTTGAAAGATTCCAAAACAATTGGAAAAGAAGAGACTAAAAAGACTATTTTAATAGTAGAGATTATTTAAATCTATTTAATCATGAAAAGCATGTACATTATCACTAAGACAAAGTGATACTTTTTGAAACTTGATTTAATTTAAATAAAAAAACATCTATTGCACCCAAAAAGAAATCAATTTAGGGAATCAATTGAACTCAGAAAGTCCTAGAAGCATCAGATACAATTGAATTTAAAAGGCATTTACTCAAATTTATGAAAGACAGGGATATGAGAGAAACTTGGGGGAAAAATCTAACCTGTAAGACTGATTATTGGGAGGACAACCATATCCTCCCACACCAAACCCCCAGAGGCTTCTGTTGAGAACAGAATACTAGGGTCTGACTTGGCAAGCCCTGTTTTCCTGTATATACATAAATTTTCTCAGACAAATCTAAAAGCAGGCAATTGGATCTGGGAAAATATCCAGAAACTGAAAAACAAGCAGACACCATTTTGCTACTGATTATACATAGATGATAGTTGAGCCTCTAGACTATGAAATTTAACCAAAAACATCATGCCCTGGAACTCTGTGAAAAGTTGGCAGCCCACAATGTCCCCCATGACTCTATTTATATAAGTTTTTTTTTTCATTCACAATTTTTGGATAGTTGGTTGTCAAGCAGTAGACATCAGAACTCAAAGAAAGAAAACAATAATGATGTGATAAGCAATGCCACAGACCTCTATTTATGAAAGAAGTCTGTATCATGTTTGACAAGCAATACCCACCATATCAATTTGAAGCATTTTCCATTTCCATAGGCAATTCAAGATGTGCACAATTAGACAACTAGATGATGAGGAAATACAGATTTCTTTTTTTAAAACTGTTTTGACATCTTTTTTAGAGATGACCTACATATCTGAATATATCCTTTCCATCTCACCCTTATAAGAATTTGAAAGGAAGAAAAAAGCAATTTAGCAAAATTAGCCAATACATAAAACAGGACTGGTGTTATATGTGAGGTTCCATATTCACTATCTCATGTTTCTGGAATGAAAGGAGGCATTTTCAGCACTCTTTTATGAGGTCAAGTTCTAATCATCAGAGTATTGTAGCTTTCAGTTTCATTTCAATGACTCCAATAATGTAGTCATTTTATATATCATTTTTCTGGTTCCACTTAACTTTCTTCTAGATCACTTCCTCTAAATCTTCTTATGGTTCTCTGTATTTATCATGTTCTTTATCTAACATCAAAGTTATTTTCCATCCCATTAATAAAACACAACTTGTTTAGCCATTTCCCAAGCAACGGATAACTATTTTGTTCTTAATTCTTTTTTAATTACCAGAAAATATTTCTATTCAAATTTTTTGGTGTGTATGATACTTTTATTATCATTGACTTCCATATAGTAGAAGCCTAGCAGTGGAATATCTGGTTAAGAAATATGGATAATTTAGCATAATTTCAAACTACTTTCTTTTTTTTTTAATTAAAGCTTTTTATTTGCACAACATATGTATGAGTAGTTCCTGAGCATTGAACTTTACAAAGCTTTCCGTTACAAACTCCACCCCCAGTCCCCACCCCTCCCCTAGATGGCAGGAAGTCCATTACATGTTAATAATGATAAAATACTTGACAAATCGTTGTGCAAGAAAAATCCTATCTACAAGAAAAAAAATCAGAGAAAGGAAACACACTGCAAGCAAACATCAATAAAGAGTATGAAAATGTTATGTTGTAGTCCACATTTCATATCCCTCTCTCTGGGTGTATATGGCTTTCTTCACTGAACAATTGGAACTGGTTTGATACAATTCTTTGTTGCAGAGAGCCATATCCATCAGAATTGATCATCATGTAATATTGTTGTTGCCGTGTATAATGATCCCCTGGTTCCGCTCGTTTCACTCAGCACCAGTTCATGTAAGTCTCCCCAGGCCTCTCTGAAATCATCTCGCCAGTCGCCTCTTACAGAGCAACAATATTCCTTAACATTCATATACCATAATTTATTCAACCACTCTCCACTCAATGGGCATCCACTCAGTTTCCAGCCTCCAGCCGCTACAAAAAGGGCTGCCACAAATATTCCTGCACATGTGGGTCCCCTTCCCCCCTCCAAGATCTCTTTGAGATATAAGCCCAATAGAAACACTGCTGGGTCAAAGGGTAGGCACAGTTTGATAACTTTTTGAGCATAGCTCCAAATTGCTCTCCAGAATGGTTGGATCTGTTCACAGTTCCACCAACAATGTACTAGAGTCCCAGCTTTCCCACATCCCCTCCAGCATTCATCGTTATCTTTTCCTGTCATTTTAGCCAATCTGACAGGTGTATAGTAGTACCTCAGAGTTGTCTTAATTTGCATTTCTCTGATCAATAGTGATTTGGAGCAACTTTTCATATGACTAGAAATGGTTTTAATTTCATCATCTGAAAATTGTCTGTTCATATCCCTTGACCATCAAACTACTTTCCAAAATAGTTAAAACACCTTACATTTCCACCAATAGTGTATTAAATCTAGATATTCCTCTAAGGATAAATTGCTAGAGGTTATGAAAAGACAGTATTCAAAATAAGAAAAGTAAGCCTTAAATAACAATATAAAAATATTTATTTTCAAAATCACTAGTTATTAAATATAAATGAAAACATTTCTCAAGTTCTAGCTCCCACCTATCAGAATTGCAAAAATGATCCATAAAAAGGAAAAATACAATGGTTGTAGGAGATGTGAAAGGATAGGCACTCTAGATCAGGGCTTCTTGAACTTTTTCCATTTGTGACCCCTTTTTTGTCCAAGAAATATTTACACAACCCCAGTTATATAGGCATATAAAATAGGTATACAAATCAAACATTTACTGATAATAAATCATGAAGAAATTTATCTTACATAACTTTCTTTGACATACATATAATTTTACAATTTATTAAAGATGAAAGCAAATGTATATACTGAAATGGATTTTTTTCCTTTTTATATAAAGAATTAAATAAATACAAACTTAAGCAATTCTGAAATTCTACCTCACAATTATCAGATGGGCAAAGATGATGGAAAAGATAAAATGATGAATATCAGAGGGGATATGGGATGATATGAATCAGTAAATGCACAGTTGGTACATTATAAATGGGCATAATCATTCTAGAAAGCAATTTTGAATTATATACAATATGTTACTAAACAGTGCATGTCTTTCAACCCAACTATACCAGTCCTAGGTCTTTACCCAAAAGTGATCATAGAAATAGTTCTTCTGTGTACAAAAACACTTATAACAGCTCTTCTTCAGCTAACATTGGAAGCTAAAAGGATACCCATCAGTTGAATAATGGGTGAACAGGTTGTGGTACATAACTATGATGGGTTATGCTGTATTGGAAGAAATGAGGAAACATGATTTCAAAGAGATATGAAATAACTTACATGAGCTGATAGAGAATAAAATATGCACAAACAAATGCATAATTTATACTAAAACAATTGTGTTGTAAAAGCAAACAATTTTGAAGATTTTTATACACTGATGAAGAATGAAATTAGCAGAACCAGGAGAGTGACTTATATAGTAGCACCAATACTGTAAAGACAAACAATTTTGAAAACTATAAGAATTATGATTAATTCAGTGAGCATTCATAATTCTAAAAAATTGATGATGACATATGCTCCTGAGAAAGAAATGGTGGATTCAGGATGTAGAATACTACACACACACACACACACACACACACACACACACACACACACAATATATATACATATACATATATATATACATGTATATATATAAGCTAATTTGTTTCAGTTGATTGTGAACATTTGTTACAAGGAATTGTCTAGTCTTTTCTTTTTTCCAATGGATGGAAGTGAGAGAGAAATAGATTTCTATTAACTTAACTGGGGGGGAGGAGAAGAGTTGTTGGAAAGTTCCACAAATATGGAAAGCTTCCCATACTTTCAGATGAAGACATTGTATTGTTAGTTTTGCTCAATTATTTTGTTACAAACAATCTCTTTGGAGGGGTGGAGGATTATCAATGTAGCAAAAACAAAATGCACCAAAAAGCAATAGCAAAAAGAAGGTAAAGCAAATACAATGAATACAATAGTATAAATATAAAATACCAAGAAAATGAAATTAAATGTAATTTAGTGACCAAAAAGAAGTTTAGCCTTGAGTAAATGTAGGTCTCTGTGATTCTATGAAGGGCTGATAAAATGCACCTCGGTGTGATTTTCTTTCTGTCTGCCTCTGTCTCTGTTTGAGTGGGTCTGTCTCTGTCTCTCTCTGTCTCTCTGTCTCTCTGTCTCTCTCTGTCTCTCTGTATCTGTCTCTCTGTATCTGTCTCTGTCTCTGTCTCTCTCTCTCTCTCTCTCTCTCTCTCTCTCTCTCTCAGAAATAGAGTAGTCAATCAGTAGAAGAAATTAGGTACAGAAGATACAACAGTCAATGACTATAGAAACATAGTGTTTGATAAATCCAAAGACTCCAGTTTCTGGGATAAGAAATCACTATTTGACAAAAATTGATGGAAAAACTGGAAAATAGTATGTCAAACTAGCCATCAACTAACATCTCACACCTCATATCAAGATAAGTTCAAAATGGGTATATCATTTAAGCATAAAGGATAATGTCATAAGAAATTAGAACAAAGAATAATTTATCTGTCAGATCTTTGGAGAAGGGAGGAATTCATGACCAAAAAAGAACTAGAGAACATCATAAAATACAAAATGGATAATTTTTATTATATTAAAATGAAAGGTTTTATACAAACAAAGCCAATGTAGCCAAAGTTAGAATGGAAGCAGAAAGCTGGGAAACTATTTTTACAGCCAGTTTTTCTGATAAATACATATTTCTAAAGTATGTAAAGAATATATATATATATATGATATATATATAACATATAAATATATAAAATATATCTCAAATGTATAAGAACAGAAGTCATTCTCCAAATGATAAATGGTCAAAGGATATGAACAGACAATTTTCAGGTAAAGAAATTAAATGAAAAAATACTCTACAGCACTATTGATTAGGGAAATGTAAATTAAAACAACTCTGAGGTATTACCTCACACTTATAAGACTGATTAAGATGACAGGAAAAGATGACAAATGTTGGAGGAATTGTAGGAAAACTGGGACACTAATGTATTTTAGATAGCGTTGTGAACTGATTCAAACATTCTGGAGAGCAATTTGGAACCACAGCCCAAAGAGCTATAAAACTGTGTATCCTTTGATACAGCAGGGCTACTACTGGGGTCCATATCCCAAAGAAATCATAAAAGAGGAAAAAGAAGGCATATATGCAAAAATATTTGTAGAAGCTCTTTTTGTGGTAACAAATAATTGGAAAATGAGTGGATGCCTATTCATTGAGGAATGACTGTTATAGTTTATGAAAAAATGGAATATTATTGTTCAATGAGAAATAAATAATAAATAATTATTTTTAAAAAGCCTGGAAAGATTTATATGAACTGATGCTGAGTGAAGCAAACAGAACTTGAAAAACATTGCACAAAACAAGAGTGTGTAATGATTAGTTATGATGGACTTAGCTTCTTCTTAGCTCTTCATGGCAATTCCAATACACTTTTGATGGAAAATGTCATCTGCATCCAGAGAGAAAACTATGAAGACAGAATATACTTTGAAGCATACAAGTCAGGAATATTTATATATCACTTTTTTTTCTTCTTTACAACATGCTACATAATAGGGAGTGAAAAATGGAGAGTGAGGGAAAAGAACATATGGGAAGTATGAAATGGGAATTGTGGAATTAAAAAATGTGAACAAACACCAATCAAAATAAAGATAGTAAAAAAAAATCTTGACTGATACAAATTCTATTCTATCATATAATATCAAGAACTCCAGGAGAAAATGTGTACCTTGGTACATAGGGAAGGCAATATTTGACCAATTGATAATATTGTTTGCCACATTCTTTAAATAGCATATTGTCATGTGTATAAACTTATTTGGCTGCAAATTAGGGAAGGAAGTATTGGCCTAGGAGTCAAGAACCCTGAATTCAAGTGCTGGATCTCTATTACTAAGCAGAAATTTGACCTTGATCATATTATTTAATCTTATAATGCCTCAGTTTCCTTATTTATAAAGTGAGCAGATTAGTTCACTAGATAATGCTTTGACACTATAGGATTCAGAAGTTTATTTATCTCATACTTTATCAAATGAGTCATAAATCAGATAGATGTATGCAAACCAAAGATGTTTGGTATCATCATGGAATATATCCAGCACAGAGTCCAAATGAAAGACAGATTCCCTATGGATGGACTCCAGATGCTCCTGCTTACAGATGGCATTGTGTTGATTGCATCAAGTGCAGGAATATTTCAGAGCATTTTAAATGGGAACAATAATCACTCATCAAAGTTCAGTCTAACTATCCATCCAGGGAGAAAAAATTAAATGTATGAAAAATGGCCTCACTATCGGATACAGTTGATCAACAGTACATAGAACTGGTCCAGTAGTATATACATACATATGTGTATCTGTGTGTGAGTATGTGTGTGTGTGTGTGTGTGTGTGACTGTGTGTGTAATCTTCCACAGACATTATATTATGAATAAGATAGTCCCAGAAATGACTACAAAGAAGGGAGTGAGATAGTATACAATTTTGAGAAATTACATAATTCTTTCATTGATCCCAAGATTTCTCCTGATGTCTCATTTTTAAGACTAAGACTAAGAACACTAATGTTCTTTTAGCATTGCTAAATGTCTACAGACAATGAAATACACAAGTCTCCAAATAATTAGAAATGCAGGCGACTCAACAGGAATTGCAAAAACAGATGGTATGTGTGTGTGTGTGTGTATAAAATATATTACACCCTAAATATATGTGTGTGTGTTTGTGTGTAAGGTGCAATATATTATCAATGATATCTTGGAATCAGTAAGTGGCATTAGTGATATCCAAAGGATTTAGGATCAGAAAAAGGACTCAGAGTTGGAAGGGACTTAGAGATTATTAAGTCTAACCCCTTCACTTTAAAGACAAGGAAAATGTGTTGAATAGATAGGTTTATAATCTGCACTGAAAAAAGTAGCCCCTTCAACTCAAAGAGCCACAGAAATGTTAAGGAATTAATAGTACACATGGGAAAAGGATATAAGCAACAGTGAAATGTGAAGACTTTTGAAAGCCAATTGAAGATATTACCAAGAAAATCAATTTTCTTATAATGATTTTGTGATTATTCAATGCTTGATTTCATAACCTTCTTTATTTTCATTAATTCTAAAGTCATTACTACAGCCATAAGGTAGACAAGATAATTAAGTTCTGTAATGTTAAATAACAAATGTTATATTTAGTTCCAAAATATTTCAAATTGCATTTGATTATGATCTGATGAGTTTGTGAACACTGATAGCTAAAGTATAAAAATAATTCTGTGAAAATTTGGGTGATCTTTCACTAATGAACAACATTATTGGGAGATTATGACACCACCATTTTAAAAGTCATTTCAATAAGGAAATTCACAAAAAGACAGAGACAAGGAGAATAGATTGATAGCTACAATCTTCAATTTAATATAGTTTTTTAAAATTACATAATACTTTTTGTCTCATATAAAATACTTTCTATTGTTCTTTGAGTATTGAAATGTTCATTCTTGTTCATATTTTTTAATTTCATAATGTAAAGGAGGAAAAAAAGAAAAAAACATTACAGGAAGCTTAGAGCATCTGCCTCCTTTTGATTTCTAGCAAAATGTGGATCAGAATTCTCCAATCATCATCTGTGGGTCAACTAAAAGCTATTGACAGCTTGCATTACATGAGTCAAAAGTCAAACAGACTATGATACAGAAATGGAGATACCACCAAAAGAACTTTTTAGGTCTATGGGCAATATTGCTAACTATGCTTAAAACAACTCAATCAAGAAGAATTTATTAAAGGCCTAATCTATGCCCAAAAATATTTTCTGGAAATAAAGAGACAAAAAGAAAAAGATTTGCCTTCAAGGAGAGTACATTCAATCAGGGAAACAAATATTATTATTATTATTATTAATAATAATAACAATAGTAAGGATAATATATATGTATATTGCTTTAGGTTTTACAAAGTACTTTACAAATTCTATCTCATTTTTTCCTAACAACCACCCTGGGAGATAGGTGATACTATTTCCTCCATTTTGCAAATAAAACTGAGGTTAAATGAATGACTCAGGATGACATGCATAATGTCCCAGCCCAAATCTGAACTCAGCATTCCTGAATCTAAGTTGGATGTTGGTTCTATTATGCCACTTGAAAATGTATACAAAGACAATACAGAATAGTTGGGGGAAGAGGGAGGGAGGGAGAAGGCACTATCAGGTAAAGGCATCAAAAGAGGCCTTCTATAATAAGTGAAAATTTAACTGAATGTGAGGGAAACACACACACACACACACACACACACACACACACACACACGCACGCGCCTTTAAAAATTCCAATAGGTATAGATGGAAGACAATCATTCAAGATG
This sequence comes from Myrmecobius fasciatus, assembly GCA_023553655.1. NCBI lineage: Eukaryota > Metazoa > Chordata > Mammalia > Dasyuromorphia > Myrmecobiidae > Myrmecobius > Myrmecobius fasciatus. Next base: position 37,928 of record JAJPUD010008265.1, read on the forward strand.
TGGGGGACAATCTGAATAAAGTTTCAAAGGATAAAGGTGGAATGTCATACATAAAGAATAGCAACAATATCTGCTAACTGAGACCATTATATGAAGTAGAGAAGAGTTTAATAAGCCCAGAAATGGAGGCTGGAGCCAGGTCAGGGAAATTTTTAAATGCCAAACAAAGGAGTGTGTATTTGATCCTATGGATGAGAAAAAGTTGCTGGAGCTGATTGAGTAGAGAAGTAATATAGTCAGAGTTATACTTTAGGAATATTACTTTGGCAGATGAGGAAGAATTGGATACTGAGAGAAAAAAACTGGAAACTATTACAATAGCCTAAGTGAGAGATAGTGAGGACTTGACCTAGAAGAGTGGCCATGTGAATGGATCACAAGACATGAGTGAGTTCCCATCTGAATCATAAAGATCATAGATACTTGATTTAAAAATTATCCACTCCACTTCCATGTCTAACCAGCATACATTGCCAGACCTAGCTTAGTGTTTAGGAAGCCCAAAGGAAAGTGTGGGAGAGAAGAGATACTAGATTACCAAACTGAAAATCTACAGAGTTGTGCTGGCCTTATAGTAGTATGCCTGTGAAACCTGGACAGTATACTAGTGCCATTCCAGAAAATGGAATTGCTTCCTTGTGAATTAGAAAGATTTTGAAGATCACCTGGCAAGACAAAGTACTAGACACTGAGGTCATTTCTTGAAGTGAACTGCCAAGTGTTCAAACTCTACTGCTGGGAGTGCAACTTTGATGGGCTATTCATGTTGTTCAAATGCCAAATGTACACTTGCCTAAAAGGCTATTTTACAGAGAACTCATACCTGGCAAGCACTCACATGATGGTCAGAAGAAACAGTACAAGAACACACTCAAATCCTCTCTGAAGAACTTTGGAATTGATTTGTGGCCTGAGAGATACAGGCAAAGGACTGCCCGACATAGCTTACCACATCAAAAAAAAAAAAAATGCAGAATTGAAGTAGCTCAAAAGAAATGCAACAATTTCCCCACTCCCAAAAAATGTTCACAAAGACTATTTGTGCCCAACCTATGATAGAGCATTCCAAGATTATATTGCTGTAATCAGTCACAGTCAGACACACTGTAACTTGACTATATAACATAGTGATATTATTTTGTTCTTCTTCAAGAACAAAGGACAATAATCATTCATGGCCCAGAGCAATAATTAACCTGTTATGAACAGAGCTTTGATCTAGGTCACTGACATCTAAAAGGAAAGGAATGTTTTGCTTGGAAATTACTTCTTTAGGAAGGTATACTTCTTAGCACCCAAGACCACCTATTCCATATCAACAGTCTTTCATATTCTTGAGACACCTCCCATTTTTCCTTCCCCTCAAAGCAAGGGACATTGCTGTGGGAGCAAGGACGCTAACCCATTTTCTTCTAACATATATCCTCAAAACCAGATAGTACTCTTTATCCCAACCACCACCAATCCCCCAAATGATTTTGCTATTAGTGAAGAAAAATTTAATCTACACCAAGATCGAGACCTTTGTTGCTTATTCTTTTCCTTATTTCTATTCTTCCCATTTCACATTGGGTCAGCCACCTTATGATTCCAAGATTTAGAGCTAGAATGACAGTAATAATGATGACAATGATATGAACAGTTATAGAAATAGTCTCTAATTTACATGGCACTTTAAGGTTCACAAAGGATTTTCCATATGAAACTTTTCAGGTCAACTAGTTTGCTACTATTTATAGAGGAAGAAATGAGACACACACAGATTAAATGACTTTTGCAAAGTTATAATAAACTCCAAAGGCAAAATTTCACCTTAGATCTTCACACTCAAAATTCAGCATTCTTTGTTTTGATGTTCAGTAAAAAAAAAAAAGGAGGAATTAGATAATTAAACATGATCAAATGAAGCTATTTACTTATTGGTAAAAATCACAAGAAATTCTAACTAAATTATCAAAAGTGCATTGCACTATAAAAAATATATTGCACTAGTACAAAGTACTATGTAAAGGATTAATCATACACTACTTGGGAAGACAAAATCAAAACTAGTGAAGGCTTATATATTAATAAGGATGCATATATTTTTTCAATAATCCATGCAAATGTCTTTATTTGCCCTCAGACACTTCCTAGCTCTGTGACCCTGAGCAAGTTATTTAATTTCTATCTGCCTCTGTTTTCTTATCTGTAAAATAGCAATTATCTCCCAGGGTGGCTGTGAGGAACAAATAATATAATAATTTAAAATACCTTGCAAATGTTGAAAGAATATATAAAGTTTATCTATTATCATTATTTTAATGAACAATCAAGATAAATAAGGTTAAATACCTGCTTCAATAATTCAAGAAATTCAAAACATTCTCCAATCGATAAATGGTCAAAGGATATGAACAGACAATTTTCAGAGGATGAAATTAAAACTATAGTCATATGAAAAGGTGCTCCAAATCACTATTGATCAGAGAAATGTAAATCAAGACAACCCTGAGGTACCACTACACACCTGTCAGATTGGCTAAAATGACAGGAAAAGCTAATGATGAATGTTGGAGGGGATGTGGGAAGGCTGGGACACTGATGCATTGTTGGTGGAGCTGTGAACAGATACAGCCATTCTGGAGAGCAATTTGGAGCTATGCTCAAAAATTATCAAACTGTGCATACCCTTTGACCCAGCAGCATTTCTATTGGGCTTATATCCCAAAGAAATCATAAAGGAAGGAAAGGGCCCCACATGTGCAAGAATGTTTAAGGCAGCCCTTTTTGTAGTGGCTAGAAACTGGAAACTGAATAGATGCCCTTCAACTGGAGAATGGCTGAATAAATTATGGTATATGAATATTATGGAATATTATTGTTCTGTAAGAAACGACCAGCAGGACGATTTCAGAGAGGCCTGGAGAAACTTACATGAACTGATGCTGAGTGAAATGAGCAGAACCAGGAAATCATTATACACGGCAACAACAATACTCTATGATGATCAATTCTGATGGACATGGCTCTCTGCAACAATGAAATGTTTCAAACCACTTCCAATTGTTCACTGAAGAAAGCCATATACACCCAGAGAGAGGGATGTGAAATGTGGATCACAACATAACATTTTCATGCTCTCTATTGATGTTTGCTTGCATTGTGTTTCCTTTATCTGATTTTTCTTTCTTGTAGATATGATTTTCCTTGCACAACAATAAGTGTGGAAATATGTATACATATATTCTATTTGTCAAGTATTTTAACATAATTAACATGTAGTGGATATCCTGTCATCTAGGGGAGGGGTGGGGAGTTGGGGGGAAAAATTTGTAACAGAAAGCTATGTAAGGGTTAATGTTGAAGAATTACCCATACATATATTTTGCAAATAAAATAAAATTTAAAAAAATAATAATTCAAGAAATCTCCCTCTATGAATGCATATCACTGTCCCTCTAGCCCAGTTAACAGACTTCAAGAATTGCTATGATCAAAATACTCTTCATCCCATGGGCAACCTGCTACTGAACTTCTCCAAACTTAGCTGAACTGGTCTTCCAACAATCAATCATCAAACATTCCTTGAGCTACACATTAAATTAAGACATATATTAAATTAAAACATATATCCATTTAAATGATCCCAACTCCACTGTCACATCACAATGAAACATAATAAGACTTTAATGAAACATGATCAAAACCTTTATAAAAATGGAAAAGAATTCACTTCAGATTCCCATCTATTTTAATTAATAAATACTTCCCTGGGCTTTCAATTTTTCCCCATAGCTCTTCTCTGACTTCCTTGAAATTGTGTTTTGTCTTTTGATTCTAAAAAATGCCCTAATGTGTAATTCTTTGTGCTATCTCTTCAAAGACAAATAGAGGTGAATACAATAATGAATAATGTATTAGATAATAAACTTATGATTTGTTCTCCAATATTTTTATTAAATCTTTGTTCATACTGGCTGCATATCTACAATTTATATTTGCTTTTCATAGAGCAGTTTATCTATATACACATACATATTCATATGCATATTTTAATCAGACCCTCGATTTCATTCACATAAGGATTTCCTAAAAAGAAACTTCTTTTACAACTGAAGATTGGCACTTTTTTTCCCAAAACTTCAAGTCTTTAAGACTTTCATTGGACACTAAGCATTTTAATGAGTTGATTAGAATTACATAGACAGTGGCTGCCAGTTGTAGAACTTGAAGTCTTGCTGCCAAATTTTTGAAACAGTTATCTATCTATTTTGCCATGTTGCCTCTCCCAGACATGGATATATGTGCTGTAAATATAAATATACACAAGTTTTGTTTTTTTTCTGTGCATGTATAATACTAAAGTAGCATGATTACTAGTGCAAGCATACCTGAGAGATTAGTAAAGGTGTTTTTATAGGGTGTTTTTGACATTTTTCCTATGTGTCTTATGTGTTTAGTATCTTTGCAAAGTCTATGGACCCCTTCTTAGAATATTTTAATTGATTAAATTAAAACATATAGGATTATAAAGAAAATCAATTATGTTGATGTAAAGATGCATTCTTTTTTTGAGTTCATAAACCCACTGAAATATATCAAGGAGTCTCAAAAAAAAGATCCATGGATGCCAAGTTAAGAACCTTTGTTTTAAAAGATGCTTTCAAGGTCATAAATGCCACTGACCTTTTTAGTAGAGATTGCCATCACTCATTGACCATTTAGTGTATTCTTAACCCTCACAATTAACAGATTAACAGTGTTGCACAATAGATGAAACTTTTTTAAGGATATATTTTACACAAAGTAACAGAGACAGAGAGAGGCAGAGACACAGAAAGAGAGACAGGGACAGAGAGAGACAGAGAGACAGAGATAAAGTCAGAGGGGAGGAGGGAGGGAGGGAGGGAGGGATAGAAATGCAGAGAGAAGAAAGAGACAGAGACAGAGAAAGACACAAAGAGACAGATAGACACACACACACACACACACACACACTAAACTCACATACGTAGGGAGACAGACAGAGAGAGACAGAGAGAAAGAGAGAAAGAAAGGGAGAGAGACAGAGACAGAGAGAGACAGAGGAGGGGAGAGGGAGAGGGAGGGGGAGAGAGAGAGGGAGGGGGAGAGAGAGAGAGGATGGACAAGGAGGTAAGCCACTCAGATAACAAGAATCCCATATCTGCATTATACTACAGCAAGGAGTTCTCTTACTCTATTCTGGATCAGCAAAATCATTTCTATAGACATATGCATGTATATAAGGATTATATTAAGAGTACTGGAGACTCAGGATACCTATGATTTGACAACAGTGAAATGTTGGCTTTAAATTGATGGACCTTTGATCTTATGTGAAACTTAGGGTCATTAAAGAAGTCTTCTAATTTCCCAAAGACAATCCAGTCTTCTCCAGGCAAAACTCATGGTCCATCTGTATTGTCTGTCATATATACATAGAAATAGAGATAGAGAGAAGCTCTGTAGCTTTCTCTGTAAGTATATCTCATAATATAGGAAATAGTCTTCATCCACTTAGTCTTTCTTATATAGCTGTTTCAGTTCAACTCTTATGAAAAATTTTCAGATATTTTTAGGTTATTTACACAGAAAAAATATATCATGTGGATCACATGAAGTAACACAGGTACTGGATTCTACATGAGTCAAATCAATTCTCAAATATTACGTTCTATTCTGGATGACAAATTTTAGAGAGATATTGACAAATTATGAGAAATAAGTTACTATAATAAATAATGATTTGGTAGTATGACTACAACAGTTCTATGATGCTCCAATGGATTTTTTCCCTAAGGCAATTGGGGCTTAAGTGACTTACCCAAGGTCACACAGCTAGGAAATATTACATGTCTGAGGCTGGATTTGAACTCAGGTCCTCCTGACTTCAGGGGCGGTGCTCTATCCACAGTTCCATCTAGCTGCCACATCCAATGGATTCTTAATCATGTCCCTTTTCCACTCATAGATCCTCACATAAGACCCATTCCATATAACAAAAGCCTTTTTCTGTAAAGTTTCTCCCTACACACACACACACACACACACACACACACACACACACTACAGTGGAGCTCTTAGATTTACCATACATTAACCCTGAATTATATCAGCTCACCTTCTTTTCCTCAGCAGTTTCCATTAAAGCATTTCTTGAGCAATAATTTTTATTTGAAAATAAAAATGTAGGTTTCAGCCTACACATCATCACTATACATGAAATCATAATAATGTAAGCCTTTCAAGTGGTTGTTTTGGGGGGGTTTATCCTTTTTCAAGCTTAGGAGCAAATGAATAAAACTAGAGCTCATTCTGAATCCAAGTCTTTGCCTCATTAAAGTCCAGCCTATGCTGAACACAGCGCATTACCTAGCCTTGACAAGCAATTTTCAATTCACAATCAAAACATTTTCCCTTATGCTGTCTCTGAAAAAGTCAAACTGTTCTTAAAATGAGCACTTCTAGAATATCCCTCTTCTTATTTTCATTTTGTTTCAGTAGCCAGATGTTTGTCATTATTTTAAATCTCTCTAATCCCTGGAGTTTATTGTTCATACTTCCATTTTCTTCGGAGTGCACCAAACAGGAGGTATAATTTATGAAATCATTTGTAACATCTTTAATGGGGCCATCACAGTTTGCACTATATCTTTTTTTAAAAAAGATTTATAAGAATGTACCAGTCCTGATGGCATTTGGAAGCATATAAAACTAAAATAATCATATTTTGAGCTAGCTAATGGAGAAAAGGGGAAGAAGTAGGTCAAGAATCAATAGCACACTCAACAATCATTTACCAAGCACCCACTATGTGCCAAGTGTTGTTCTAGGAACTGAGAATAAAAAGATCAAAAAAGAAAAAGAAAAGACAAGAAGAGAAATAATCAAATAATCCTTGGTCTTAAGGAACTTATATTCTACTGGTTGGTGAGAGATAGGGGGAATAATGGAAGATTAGAAAAATGAATTATTCTCCATTCACCACATCTGTAATGTTGTTATTATACTTGAAAAGAACTGTTGACATAATGATGTCGGGGTCAAGGTAAGTGCATTCACCTGTGATTGATCACTCCAATATGAGCTCAAAGCACTGCTTTACCAGTCAGGCACAAATAGTCCATTTGAACATTTGAGATGAAAATGTCTCTAGAATTGCCACATCTCATGTTCTTTTTGTGCTAGTGCAATGCTAATGTCTATATCCGCATGAAAGTGTTAAAAAAAAAAAGATGGGGGAGGCAGCTAGGTGGTGCAGGGGATAGAGCACCAGCCCTAAAATCAAAAGGCCCTGAGTTCAATTCTGGTCTGAGACACTTAACACTTCCTAGCTGTGTGACCCTGGGCAAGTCACTTAACCCCAATTGCCCCAGCAAAATAAATTAAAAAATAAGATATTTTTATTTTAATAATATTTATTATATATATAATTATATATAATATAATTAATAGCATAATAATATTTTAAATTTAAAAAGAGGAAATGTAGGCACTATTTGATCCAACATATCACAAAACTTATAAGAAAGAATATAATTATCAACTAGGTAAACACCTGTTGGAAATCTCTTATAGAACCAGAGCAGTTGGTATATTTTAAACCTTATTCTTGAAGACTACTTCCTATTTCCAGACAGAGAGTAAATAATGATGGGAACTGTTATAATACATCTAATTCTGACCAAGAAGATAAAATGGAAATGGCCAAAATCTAAGATATTGATTATGCTATCTTAGAATTGATAATAGATAATACTAATAATAGAACATTTTAATATAACACTTTACAGTTTTAAAGTGTTTTATTAGAAATGATTCTGTGATATAGCTGGGGCAATTATTTTACCCCTCTTACAAACCCTGACCAATAGTACCATATCACCATATACCTTTTTTATATCTCAGATTTTTTATGTCTATAGGTACCTCAACTCAACATGTCTAAAATAGAATTTATCATTTTTCCCAATTTTCTGAACTTTACTATTACTGAGGAAGGCTATTAGAGATCATTCCAGTCCATCAGATTTGGAACTTCAAAGTCACCCTTGACTCCTGACTCTTACTTACCTCATGTATCCATTCTATTGTCAAATCTTATTATTTTTACTTTTACAACATCTCCCATATACATATATGACTGTCTACTTATATAATCACAAACCTATACCAGGCTTCAATAGTCTTGTCCATAGTCTTCTAATTGGTTTCCCTGCCCCAAGTCTGCCTTTGGAATCAATTATCTACACAGTTGTCAAAAAGATTTTCCTAAAGCATAGACTTAATTGTATTATTCTTGCACTCAATAATAAACTTCAATGACTTTCTGTTACCACCAGGATTAAATATAAAATCCTTATGTCACTTTTAAAGTTCTTCACAAAGTTTCTTTCTGCCTTTCTAGTATTCTTCTATTTTATTTCTCTCCGAGTACTCTGATTCAGTTGTTGGATTTCTTACTGTTCTTTGCATATAACATTCCATCCCTCCTCTCCCTACCTTTGTATTATCTGTGTCACATTCATATAGTGCTCTTTCTCATCACCTCTCTACTTCTAAAGCTCCCTGGAGTCTTTCAAGACCCAACTCAAATCCCACCTAGTGCAGGAGGCCCCTGGATCTTGTAACTGTTTCATTCCCTGCTTCTCTGACATTACTTTCATTTTATCTGCTCTCTCTCTCTCTCTCTCTCTCTCTCTC
>JAJPUD010008265.1:52809-90728 GCA_023553655.1 Myrmecobius fasciatus
GGAAGGAAGGAAGGAGGGAAGGAAGAAAGGAAGGTATCTCCACCTTATGCTATTAAAGTAGATTTTTGAATGCTAATATAATATTTTATATTTATCACTGTTTTTATATGTAGGCTAAAATAAATCTAAATAGAATAGATATGTTACAGATTTCTACTAATGAGGTTAGCTCCAAATAGAATAATAGATTATATGATTAATAATAGTTTCTCAGTATGTATGAGATGTACATGAATCAAACAATTAAGTTTCAGAAGATTAATACAAAAGAATTATAGTGTGGTGAAAACATTGCCATTGAAAAAATATGGCCATTTATAGGCAACAGTTCAATTAACAAAAATGAGGACTTTTCATCATTCTTAAATCTGCCTTAATTGTGGCCAGATTGCTTATTCCAATGAAAATATCTCATTATGGTTATGATGAGAAATTATTCACATATACTACAAGCAATATAATAGGTGGATGGAATATGGATTTGGAGTTGGGAGACCTTCACTTAAATCCTGCCTAAGATATTTACCAGCCGTATAATCCTAAACCAGTACCAAGGATCCCGTGATATCAGACACACACATACACACACACACACATACACACACACACACACACATACACACACACACACAAAATCTCACTCAGTCACTCATACACTACTCATTTTAAACATAAAGTGCTACCTCAATGTTAATAATTATTATTTTTAAGCTCAAAGAGTCAGTTTTCTCATCTATAAAGCATCTGTCAAGGTTTGCAGATAATTAATTATCTTAATTATCAATTAAAACAATCTATATAAAAAAACTATAAAGCACTGTAAAAATGAAAGCTTCTACTTCAAATATGGCCTTAGGCACTTATTAAATGTTTCTTCCTGAAAACATTACTTAATCTCTCTTTGTTTCAAATGCAAAGAAAAAAAATGGGAACCTTGTAATAGCATCTATTTCCCAAGGCTGCTTTGAGGATTAAATAAAATAGTAACTATGAAATGTTTAACCCAGTGCTTGACACAGTGTAGGTACTTTATTCTTTCCTTATAATTTTCTCATCTGCTGTGTCCCACATAAATATACATGACTGGTTCTATCCCCAGATTTCTCTTCAACTCCATACCTACCCTGAAGCTTTTTTTGATAGCACACCATGAAGATAGTTTGGAGCAGCATCTGGTAGGACTAAATAAAATGAACTATCACCAATCTGAATCCAAGGATCCATGATTGGAAAATAGGGTGCAGAGTTGGAAATAGAAGTTGGAATGGAAGATTATGGCATGATCATAACTGGAGAACATCATTGATCAATGATGCACAAATACTAGCAGTGATGTCTTAGTAAATTCAAGCCTTCCATTTCAAAAGATAATGAGGAAAGATAATGGCCAAGAGATCAACTTGTTTCAGGAATTCTCCACTTTCTATTCCCTAGTCTTTGAGGGAATAGAAATCCTTTATGGCTTTATTTATCATGAATTTTCCCAATTCCATCCATTCTATAATGATTTTGTACAGCTGTTGTTTTTTATGTAAAGATTCAATTCTAATTAAAAAAATTAAACCCCTAAGATACAAAGCTTTAGAAAATGTACACATAGTATTCTCCCTGAACTCAAAGTATTTGCAATCTACTGAAGGGAGAATAAAGAAGGAAGACAAAATACAACATGTAGACAGTTAAATAGATACTGAATCATTTTAAGAGGGAAAGGGGATTAATAACCAGTATGATCAGAAAAAGATTTTGTGCAGATGGCATTTGACCTGAGACTTGAAAAAAACTAGGGACACTAAGAGGCAAGTATGGACAACCTGATCCGAGTGGGAAAAGCAATCCTGAAGTTGGGGCACAGTCTTTAAGCCACTTTAGCTGGGAATAAATATGAAATATCTGGAAAGGTAAATGGAGGGTTATGAAGATCAGGCTGAAAATATTTTTTGTTCATTAGTTGGTTGGTTTTTTAAGTCAAAGAGATTTTAGGGAAGCAATGAAGATTTTTGAACAGAAAAGTGCATGGCCAGACTAGTATCTTAAGAATGCAAATTTAGGCAATTGTGTAAAGGAAAAAGAAATAAATGTCTAAACAGAAATAGAGATATGATAAATAAAACTAGCACAGCATATATACTAACATAGTTCAGTGAATAAATGAGACAGAAAGGAAAGAGTTTGAAGCAAGGGGTGTTGTTAAACAAACAAGCTGTTGTAATATGCTGGTTTTAAAGATGAATGTCTGGATAAGGGTTGTGGCAGTGGCAATGCAGAGGAAAGGACCAATTTGAGAATCAAGAGCATTTAGCACTTGACTGGATACAGAGAGCAAGGGGAAGGATGAAATGAAGGCAATTCAGAAGTTTTAACCTCAGTGACTGGGTAAATGGCAGTGGTATTGATGGGTGGTAAGAATAGGAATAGGGAGCAAAAGATAATGAATTCAGTCTAGAACATGTTGAATTTGAGATGACAAAAAGCAATGTCTGAAGCATAGGATTGGAATAAGTATGGAGACATTATCAGTTATATAAACATTTACATGCACTTTAAGTTTTGAAAAGATTTTACATATTATCTAGGTTGAAGTTAGTTGTTTACCTAAGGTCATATAGCTAAGGTTTTGTTTTTGTTTTTGTTTTTGTTTTTTTGAGAGAAAGACAAATAGAAAGACAGAGACAGAGAGAATAGAGACACAATAAAGTCTATATTTACAAAGTCCAAGTCAGATAATCATCTAAGGAAACATTTTAAAAATATTTAGTGAGATGAAAGAAGAATCAGAATAATATGCTTAGGGAAACCAAGGGAGAAAAGAGTTTTGAATATGAGCAATGTAACGTCCTTTAAAAAAATTCTTTAATGATAATGGCCCCTAGATTTAAATATCACTCCTTTACCTTTCTTTTGTCCTTTGAATGTCAAAGTGGGCAATTTTTCCCAGGCTAATGGTAAAGACACCAATTTAGGAACATAGTGACTTACTGCAAGAGCATCTATATAGCAGCTCCATTTTCTTAAAATAGTTTAGCAAATTTCCTGCTGACAGCACTAAAATAATGCAAGAGATTGAAGCATTTTCAATAGCATATTTTTAATGTCTTGCTAAAAGGTAATAAATATAGGACGGAAGGACGAGAGCATGACTGAAAATACAGAAACATTTGAGTAGATACTAGGGGGTATGCTGAGAGAGCTTTTGTTAAATGATTTCTATCTCCTCAATAAAACAGAATCCAAGGTCAGATGAGGAGAGTAAGTCAGCAGTGGAGGGGTGGAGTTTAGAGGATGAGAAGAGTGGGAAAAGTTTTAAATAAATGCTTGCTTTAGGGCCTGGGATAGAAAATTGATGAAAGATGAATAAAGACTTTTCTATCATAGATGAGAACCTAACCAAAAGATTCAACTACATTAATTTGAGCAATGTACAAAAAACAAAACAATTTACATCTAAGAAAATACATGGTGCTATTTTGTAACATAAGGACCTTGGACCATCATAAACTGTAGCCTTGATACAAACAAAGTGATAGGTCACAAGGCTCTTTAAGACATTTGAAAATTAGTATGAAAACTGGTGTCACATCATAATATGATAAACTATATTATCACATAACTACACTTTACCCTTTTAAATAGGGAACTTATATATCCTAGCACTGCCAAAATACATTTGAGAAATGAAAAAAAAGATCTAACAGCAGCAGGAAAAAATGTTAACTTGGGATGATAAAAGCAAGTCTGATTTATATCACTTTATGAAAGCAACCATCAATAAAACATGTTATATTCTCTCTCAGAGAGCAATAAGTGAATCCTTAATTGGGAGAAAAAAAAACTTTAGAAATAAATTAACCTAGTTCCCTCCTAATGGATACATTTCTTCTACAAAGTCTACTCTCCATCATTTAACCATGAATCGAACTTTTCAACTAATGGAGAACTTGCTTCCTTATGAGATAGTCCAAGGCATTGGCAAATCAAATTCAGTTTCATTTTACTAAAATGGCTCTGTGATCTGATTCATGTGGATCCTCTTTCCAACATAATTTGTTAGATGACCCTAGAGCCATTTCTTCTCATCTTTTGTAATTCTAATTTATGTCATTCCACAAATCCTCAAAAACAAGACAATTGAATCAATCAACCAAAAAGCATATATTGAGCACTCACAATAAGGCCAGGAATAAGTGCTGATTTCTATTAGTATATTTTCTCTCAATGGGTATGGATGGATGGTGAGAGCTTAAGTCATTATATTTTGGGACCAACAATACATGGGAGGAAATTGGAAAGCTATTCTTACTAATACTAAGGAAGTAATCTTAATTTCTCAAAATTCAATATATACAAGATAGAATTCTTTGTCTTCCCCTTAAAATCCACCATCTTTCCAGTCACCTAAGTATGTGTTCTTAGCAAATCATTAAATCTTCATTTTCCTTCATTTTTCACATGAATAGAAAAAAAACAATATTTATTAGATACTTACTATATGCCAAACAGTGAGCTAAATGCGAGAATGTAAAATCAAAAGTGAATACAATTATCTTCACAGAACTTATGTAAAACAAAAATCATCCTATTGGGAATTTGGGAGTATTTTTGGTTTTAGAAATTTTTTTTCATTTTTAAGTCAAAAAGAGTTGAATAACACAAGACAAACAGATATGGATGAATTATAATTACATTAATCTTTCTCCAAAACACATCCCTCTCTTCTGAGCATGTCTATATTTTTTGAGAAGTGTCACCCTTCTAGTCACCCAAATCTGCAATTTTGAACTTCCTTTCCATCCCAAGTATCCCATTATTTGCCAAATCTTATCATTTCTACCTCACATCTTATTTTCCTCTTCCAGTTCACTACTCTAGCACCATCTCTTCTCACTTCTTTTTCTGGAGTATTCAAATTAATGCCCTAACTGGTCTTCCCATTTCAAGACCGTCTCCTCTCAAATCTAGGTTCTACATAACTCCCAAAATGAGGTTATGTTACTATGAGGAGGATTACAAAAATAAAGAACCCTATTTTTTCTACTCTTTTTAATTAGTCTTCATTGCTATTTTTAACTACAGTAACTATGTAACTTCTCTGCTCAATAAACTCCAGTATTTTTGTTTACCTTCCAATCAAATGCACTCTCCTCCATTAGGCAGTTAAAGACTTAACAATCTGATTCCAACATCCCCTCCCAGCCTTATTAAGTATTTGTCCTCTTCTTACTGTCTTTCTTGCAGTTTGTCACACATTACATTCTATCTCTCATCTCCATGAGATTGCAAGGACTGGTTCTTATAAGACCTTATTTTCCTAATTTTCTATTGCCTTTTAAAATTACTAATTTCCTTCAAAGTTCAGTTTATACACTTCCTTTATAGGGGCTTTCCTATTCTCCTAGAAGCTCTTTATAAATTCCCTTGTATTTATTTTGTAATCATTTCAAATTTATTTATTTATGTGTGTGCTATCTCCTTTAAAATACATTGTTCTCTGAGGTATCATTGTACACCTCTCATATTGGCTAAGATGACAAGACAAGACAATGAGGAAGGTTGGAGGGGATGTGGGAAAACTTGGACAACTAATACATTGCTGATGGAATTGTGAACTGATCCAACCATTCTGGAGAACAATTTGTAACTATGTCCAAAGGGCTGTGCATACCCTTTGATCCAGCGGTGTTTCTATTGGGCTTATATCCCAAAGAGATCTTAAAGGAAGGAAAGGGACCCACAGGTGCAAAAATGTTTGTAGCAGCCCTTTTTGTAATGACAAGAAACTGGAAACTGAATGGATGCCCATTAATTGGAGAATGGCTGAATAAATTATGTTATCTGATTGTCATGAAATATTATTTTTCTGTAAGAAACGACCAACAAGATGATTTCAGAGAGGCCTGGTGAGCCTTACATGAGCTAATGCTAAGTGAAATGAGCAGAACCAGGAGATCATTGCACACCGGGGCAAGATTATACAAAGATCAATTCTTATGGATGTGGCTCTTCTCAACAATGAGATGATTCAGGCCATTTCCAATGATCTTGTGTTGATAAGAGCCATCTACACCCAGAGACAGGACCGTGGGAAATGAGTGTGAATCACAGCATAGTATTTACACTCTTTTTGTGAAACAAAACATTGTTTGCTTGCATTTTTTTCTCATTTTTTTCCTTTTTGATCTGATTTTTCTTGTGCAGCACAATAATTGTATGAATATGTATACATGTATTGGATTTAACATATATTTTTATCATGTTTAGCATATATTGGATTACTTGTCATCTAGGAGAGGGGGAGAGGAGGAGGAGGGGAAATTTGAAACAAAAGGTTTTGCAATGGTTAGTTTTAAAAAAAATTATCCATGTATATATCTTGAAAATAAAAAAGCTTTAATAATCATTTTTAAGAGAAAAAAAGAATATAAGTTGTTTAAGGTCAGAACTTTCATTTTTGCTTTTTTATTACCAGTGCCTAGCATAATGCCAAACATATCAGAAAAGCTTCACAAATACTTATTTATTAAAATTTATTTCACCTTAATACGGCAAGAATAAACAAAAATGATACAATGGCCCTCTCTAGAGATATTTTCTGGTGACTATTTTCATTTCATAAGACCCATAGTCTTAGGTAATCTACCAAATCTGGAACATTTTATGTCCCTCAACGACCCAGAAACCATATCAGAAAAGCTAGGGACTTTGTTCTGGAACTACCCTATGTTAGGTGAGGGGGGTGGGATAAGGGGGATAGGGAAACAAACTGCATCTAGATAGCTAAAATCAATCAGGACCCAGAGACAGTTTTATACTCATATGTTATTCCTTACTGGCAAGATCCTAAGAAAACTTCTAGAGTCGTGAACTTAAACTTAAATAGAAATGGAAGCCCTAAACTATAAATAAAGATCCCAGCATGCTGCATATTGACTTAGAAAACCACATTATCTATGTTTTGTTAAAAGTTTATTTATTCTGTTAAAGGTTTCCAAATTCCATTTTAATTTCATTCTGATCAAACTTAGAAGTGTGGTAGACCTCATGCAGCCTGTGGACCACATTTGGTACTTCTATTCTGTCTAACTTGACCTACTTACAATGAGACATGTATCCATGAATCAATCCTTTGAAGTCTTTGACTACAGTGTCACTGTTAACAAAATCTGGAATGGGTCTTCTCACTTTGTTTTTGAGGCAGATTCACAGAGCTCTTTTTTTTCTTCTAGCTCCACCTGCCAAGACTGAGTCATGCAAAGTCCTTTGTGTGATAGGTAGTGCTGCTCAAGCCTGCTAAATTATAAGACATTATGGTGTAGTAGGACCTCACAAAATCTAATCACATTGTCCTTCTTATAATAAGCTCATAAGGAAAAATACAGGGCAAACATGGAGTTAACCTTATACATATCACTTCCATGTGAGGAACATAAAGTGAGATAACTGTAATTCATCTGGAAATTTTGAGAGTTCTACTTTTTTCACATGCCACTCATTCTTTATATCTTATATGAAGCTTATAGGTCATATGGACAATGCTGCCTATAGGTTAAAGAAAGAATCTTTAAAAGAATCCTTGCGAATCTGACATGTAAAGTGAATCATTTTCTCTCTTAATTTTATAGAACAAAAGCAATATCTCAAAAAGGAAAAACATAATTTAAATTGTGTCAATCCAATTTGAAAATTTACAATTGCTCAAACATAACCCAAATCTCTGTATAAGCACTTATATAAAATTTATATGTGGACATTCAAATGAACCTAGAGGAAGTTTGGTAGCTCCCTATTAGCTCTAGGATCAAATTTAAAATAAATCATTTAGGACCATGATTTGGAGAACACTTGAAAGTCAACCACATATAACTTAGTTGTAAAGTGAAATGGTCTAATTTTGTTGCTTTTCTTGAAGTAAGATTTAATATTCAGTTAAGAATTAGAAGGTTTTAGGAGCAGCTAGAAGGCTCAGTAGATAGAGTACCACTCCTGAAGTCAGGAGGACCAGAGTTACAATCTGGCCTCAGACACTTAACACTTTCTAGCTGTGTGACCCTGGGTACATCACTTAACCCCAATTGCCTCAGCAAAAAAAAAAAAAAATTAGAGAGGTTTTTTTTTTTTTTTTTTACATATTTGTTACTACCCTTCACTTTTTGAGGAATTTTTTAATCTTCATGTCATGGGAGAATAAAGATTTATTTAGATGGAAAGAATGTGAAACTCTAAGGACATAATCATATATATGGATATATTACTATTAGAGCAATGGGTAAAAAAATCACAAGTCCAATAAATCATTTGTTCAATCTGTCAAGGTTAGGAAGGTAAAATATAGTGACCAACAATTAAATTAGAGTAGAAATAGAAATGGCAATAGCAGCATTACTTATTTCTGAAACCTCTTCATAGTAAACTTAGTGATGTCAGGTGTTTACAATACTAAGTTTCATTATAAAATATTTGCAGTTCACCTACCTCAGTAAGAGAAATTTCCTATAAAAGGAGAAGAGATATGGATATAACATATCAAGATTGTTCCATCAAGTCTAAGTTTAAAGGTTCAAGTTGATCTATCAAGTGTATAATGGGACAAAACTTCCTCTACTATTTTATTTTTTAATTTATTTATTTGTGCCTAGAGTCACACAGCTGGTAAGGATCTGAGGCCAAATTTGAACTCAGGTCTTCCTAATTCCAGGACTGGTAATCGTTCATTGTGCTACCTAACTGCCCAGTCTTACAGAGAACAAATCTTGATAGAGTTTCCATTCTGTTAGCTAACATTCTGAAGAACACAGTGATCTACTCATTTTACCTGTTTCTTTTTATTTTTATCATAATAACTGCTAAAACCAGGATTGATTTGGACTCCGCTATAACTCAAGTGGACACAATGAGCCAGGGACATGTCAAAATCAGACAAAGAGTTGCTCATGAGCCACAAAATATTCTGCAGCTAAAGAAAAGAGTGTAGAAAAAACTGTCCTGGGAGTACAGTTAAAATCTTTGCTCTTCACCCAAATATTGATCACTAAAAATCTCTCCATTTCTGACATAATGCACCCATTTCCTTTTGTCTTTGGATCTTCCCCTTTATTCAAATTTACTTCTTTTTTGCCAGTCCGCATTTCCCTATTTTCCTTTTTCCTGTCTACTATATAAAAGATGAATGGAGATTCAACAGGGCAGAATTGAATGAAAATACACCCAAAGCAATCTCTTCCCTCATTTGTTATTGAAAAAGGTTGCCCCATGAGGAAATCCCATAACTCTTGTAAATGTACTCTTTTTTTTTCCTGAGGCAATTAGGGTTAAGTGACTGGCCCAGGGTCACACAGCTAGGGAATGTTAAGTGTCTGAGACCAGATATGAACTCAGGTACTCCTGACTTTAGGGCTGGTACTCTATCCACTGCACCACCTAGCTGCCCCTGTAAATGTACTCTTAATGAAGCTGGAGAGGAATGGGGAATAAAGCAAAATGATGGATTAGAAAGTCAAAAGATGAAGTAAGAAGCTCTGTTAGAAGGCTAATTATGCAGATAAGAGAAATGAGGGCCTATACAAGAGTGGTGACAGTATGAATAGTGAAGAGAGATATGATGGAGGAGGAGGAAGAGGAGGAAGAGGAAGAAAAAGAAGAGAAAGAAAGAAAGAAAGAACAAAAGAAAGAAAAGGAGAAGGAGGAAGAGGAAGAGGAGGAGAAGGAACATAATGACCAAATTAAACTAACCAGCCTTTTTCATTAGCCAGTTATTTTGACAGCTTTGATCTATCTAATGATGGAGAGGTGCTATCGCTGAATTAATTTCTACTTGTAAAAAAAAGAGGGTAAGTGATAGATAACGTCATTGTTCTTATTGTTGTATACAAAAACTTCAACTATAACCTCAAATTTGAAAGATAACTTTCCTGGCTAGAAGAAATGTTTATTTTAAGTATGGTTTATAATAAACATTTTTTGCACATTGAGATAACTAGTTTAATTTAAGTATAACTACTTAAACCTCATAGTTTGCATGATGAAATTCAAAAGATATTTTTAAACTTTGTGACATTTGCAAAATGATTTGTTTTCCACTCTAAGAAAATGATAGCTTCTTCTAAGTCCTAGTAGATTGCCCACCTGAGAAGACAATTATCTCCCAAGTAAATGAATGAATATCATTCCTAGGTTAATTACAAGTTTATGCCCGTCAAAGGTTTCATTCTCAGGGAATCATGTCTTATCTCTGAAGCTATTCATAATCTTAAATGCATGCCAATGTCAAATTGTCTAAAACTTATTTAAAAAATTTGGATAGTCTAAGAACATACTACGCATACCTGATCAATTAGCACCCCTAGATTTTCTAAATAAATTGAAAAGTAAGACTAATGATAATGAATGACATAAGAAGAGTTTTTTTTCTCTGCATATGCAAGAGCAATCTAGTCTCAAATTGTTTTATTATCTGACCCTCACATGAATACTTGTATTTAAATAGAGTGATGAAGGCTAGAATAAGACTAGAATCTCTACAATCTTGAAAGACCATGCTCCTCATCTGGAAGGATGCAAGGGGACTTCAGGAGTTTTCATTTTCCCTGAACTTACTACCCATCTTACTTCTAGCTAATTATAACAGATCTAGAATATATGTTATGAGTTAGGTTTCATTTTCACCCTTTTGATGGAATATAGTTACCACAGAATTATCTATTTTAAAAGTATTTGCTAGTAAATGTAAAGAAATTTCAAATTTTTCTCCCTTCCTTTCTTATCTCCTAACACATTGCAATGGTGCACAGAGACTTTTGCTGTAAGAAATGATATTACATATTGGACACATCGTCTTCTCTATAGATTCTTTCTCATCTATCCACAAACTCAGGTCTCCTAAATCCTGAAACAGCTTTTGCTTTCCAAAATTATTTCATATTACTCTTCGCCAGGCATAATGTCATATGCAAGTAATCATTACTATAGAGGAGGTTTAGGCTGACATATTCCTTGAGCTCAGAAGTTCTGAGGTATAGTTATAGAGTTCTGACATGGGGTCCTCACTAAGTCTGTCCAGGGGACCATCAGGATATCTAGGGAGGGACAGCTGGCTAAGAAATAGGACAGGTCAAAGCCCTTGTACCAATTAGCAGTAAGTTTGAGTTGGTGAGCAACTGCTACATTTCTAGCCTAGGCAAGCTAGTCAAAAAAAAAAATGATTTCTTCATACAATCAGTGGTATTTTTTCCCTTCTCAAATTATATTTCTTTGTTTATCACTCTAAATACAATAGCGCTCTGCATTCCCAGTAAAATGTTAGCTCCTGAAAAGTAAGAATTCTTTGTATCTTGGTCTAAGGCATTCCTTTGAACATAGAAGATATTTTTTAACTGTTTATAAAATTGAATTTAATTTTATCTTATGATAATGCTGTCTCTGAAGATAATTGGCCTTGGTGTCTAAGACACTTATTCTATCAAAACTGATGATAGTAGTCAACAGATTTTCAAGAACATTCACGAAGAAACTAGGAACTAACAAGAATGATTACATATGGATCAATTCAGATCAAAGACAGCGGAAAGGATTCACTCTAGTCAATAATGCTTGTGAAACTATAAGTAAAGTAGATGAAATGTATCTCCGGCACATACCCATATCCCTTTTGTCATCTTTTTAAGGTATCATAACCTTCAAATAGCTAGTATGCCATTTATTTCATGTTGATTGCCTGATGACCATTACCTATGATACTGAGAATTTGACCACCTGGGTAGCACTAATTTGCTTGTCCTATCTCCCATTCCATAAAGCCTTATGGAATGTTTACAACTAATGTGTGACTTTACCACTGGGGAAATTAGATACTTGCATTTTAAAATGGGATTAATAAAGCCACTTCCTTAACATAAAAGAATAATTATGATGATGAAAATTCCAAGTACAATAGTAAGCCAATGGAAGAGAGATTTTGGAGCAAAGAGATCCTTTGTTGTCAATTACTCAGGCAAAGTAGGCATCCATCTCTTGTATCAATATTCTAGGACCAATCGTTCTTCCAGATATGAGAAAATTCTGATTTCAGGATCTGGTTCTAATAAATTATTGGCATATCCCTTGCCATGTAATGTGCTTAAGTATGTAGTCTATGGTCTAGTCATGCTACTCCTACATAAGCTCACATGAACTATTTTCAAATTTAAAAGCTGATCTCAAGGCCACCAATTTATATCTTTAATTTATTGTCCACATTATGGTATAATTCATTCATAATTCCCCAAAATATGGATTATACGGTTCTCATACATAGCTTAAAGATACAAAATACATGTAAAGCACAGGATGATCTTTATTTCACCTACAGAAAACAAAGAATCCAAAGGCCCTATAACAAGATATATAAAATGTTCAATTAGCTCTTCAATTCCCCTGAAAAGGAACTGAATTTGGACTTCCTTAATATTATGCTGTTTCCTCTCTTTCCCAGAGTTCTATACATCCTTTCTCCATCCAACCTTATAAAGGTAGCTAAGTGGCATTGTAGATAGAACATGGGCCTGAAATCAGAAAGCTCTAAGGTCAAATCCAGTCTCAGGTACTTACTAGGTGTGTGATCATGGGCAAGTCACTTTACTTCTGTATGCCTCAGTTTTCTTACCTGTAAAATGGATAATAATAGCACCTATCTCTCAGAGTTGTGAGAATCACATGAGTTATGTGAAGTTTAGTATAGTGTCTTGCACATAGTAGGTACTATATAAATTCTATGTAGTAGTAGTATTTATAGTACGTGTTTTTCGGGATATTGAACAAGCATTTACCTTCCCATCATATCTCTTCTGGTTGGGTAATTCACTCACTTTGCTCTTCAAGTGGAAAATCCTCTTCTTTCTCTATGGAAATAACAGAAGCTCCCCTCCTATTTCTAGAAAATCAACTGCCCTAACTCTTGAATTCAATAATCCTTAAACTTGTAGTTATCCAAGAGACAAATCATACTGAGACTTTGTAGGCAAGTACCTGTCTATTTCTGTCATGTGTTTTGCAGGAAATCTCTCAGTGTCTGGGAACTATCAGTCCTCAAGTTCCAAGAATCCACATCTCAATCCCTGGTCTTTAACTTCTGCTCAGAAAGGTAAATAGAAAAGGAGTTTTCCAGAAGCTTAGGGCACAGAATTGTTCCTCTCCAGCCAAATGCTTTGATGGTTAATGGCCATTAACTGTTCCCCAGAGATTGGAAGGTCATGGAAGGGAAGAGAAGAGTGAAGACACAAATCTTTCTCTCTGCTCAAAGCTGCAATCCAGAACAATGCTAGATTCAAGTCTGTCTGATGAAAGTGAGAAGAAAGCCTGAACAAGAAGGCATGCCCAGCTGTCCTTTAAAAGCCATGGGAAGAAGTGATTAATTCTCATTCAAACATCACAATATAGCTCCAGTATCTGAAAATCAGTTATGCTCCAGTGAGCATGCTCATAATCCAAATGAGCTGCCACTTAGATGTCTCCAACCCAAAGGGTCCGCAATTTGTAATGCTGTTGGCTTAACTGGGGAACTCATGAAATAAAACAAGGACCCTTAATACTTCTGAGACATTTTACCATTTTTAACCATGGCACTTGCCAACTGGTGTGTTCATAAGTAATAATTACTCCTCAGGCTAGCTATGCATGGTAAGTTAGTCTTAAAATCCCAGTCTTGCAAATGGGGCAATGTTGCATGGAAAATAATTGGCAGCACTGGGAATAAAACTCTTTAATTCCTGATAACCAGCTCTGAGCTTCGTCCACAGGGAATGCTTAGTGATTATAAATAGAGGACAAAGAGGATAGGTTGAACAAATGACCTCTATTGCTTGTCACTTATTTTAATACTTCTCTGTTCAGTCCCATTCCCAGAGGAAATGATTTCCTTACTAAAAATATATTCTCCACAAGATCTGTGTGGTTCTACAAAATATCAGACAAGAGTAGGAACATACCAAAGGACATAACATTTTGCTAATAACTAATGTACTTATCTATCATTTGTGGAGGATAAAATAATCTTGATTCTAATACATTCAGTAAGCACTTTTCATACCAAATGTAGTTGAAAAAGAAGCTTTTTTTTAACCTACTGTGGCTCAATAATCAATAGAGAATCTAACAGTCCCATTTTAATATTCAATAGAAATAGTCCTATAAAATAAAAATAAATAAAATAAAATAAAAATAGTCCTATTTTGCAAGTCAAAAGCTCAATAAATACTTATGTGTTTATTGTCCTTATTTTTTATAATAAGTAGAGTCCAATGTCTTCTGATTTAAGTAATGAGAATCAGAAATAATCATGGTCAGCAAATATATACCATTTCCTAAATTCACAGCGGGAATATCATGATTTTAGTTCTGACTCCTCAATATGTCTCCACTAAGTATTCTTCAGTGCCTCATTGTGGCATAGAAGTGACCCTAGGTTCTCAAACACTATTCCAGTGGAGAAACACTGGTTCTGGAAAATTTTGCCAAGCTGAAAAGCTTCAATCTGGCCCTTGCAACAGAACAAATCTATTTTCCAATGAATAATATACCTTCT
Organism: Myrmecobius fasciatus; assembly: GCA_023553655.1. Lineage (NCBI taxonomy): Eukaryota > Metazoa > Chordata > Mammalia > Dasyuromorphia > Myrmecobiidae > Myrmecobius > Myrmecobius fasciatus. The sequence goes on from JAJPUD010008265.1 coordinate 67,361, forward strand.
ACAGAGAAGCACATTGCATTTGATTGACCATAGGAACTCATGAAGCAAAGACAAATACAAATTCTTCCTGTGCAGCTCACTTTCGTTTCAACAGGGCTAATAGGAGAGTGACCAAAAAAAGGGGATATAAGGAACTAAGAATCATAGTTTTTAGACCATATATAAATTAAAACTTGACTGTTAGTCTTGTAAATGTCTTGAGATCCTTGTCCAGTGATCAATGAGTATAAATTGTGCTGGAGGAGTTGTCATGATAATTGTAATTGAACATTCTAGAAATGAAAGCAGAAGAAAGAATCAGCTAAATGGAAGGATAGCTCATGGGTACTCAGAAGAAAGAAACAGAAGGAAGTTGGGGGGATGGGTTTTATTACTTGCCTAAAGATAAGAAATAAATACATCATGAGATGTTTATTAATCATAGATTGAAAAATTGATGGTGAATATTTGCAAAATGATCATTACAAAAATAATTATAATTTATACAAATCCTGAGGATGAAGTAGTAGAGAAATTCTGTGAATAATTTGATAAGACTTAATGAGATTTTCTAAATTAAAATAATACATACATTCTCAGTAACTGCAACACAAATTTGGGGAAAAAGAGAATAAAGAGAAATGAAGAAATACATATCTCAGATCAAAGAATTGAGGATTTCCCAGAAGCCTCACATTTCCATATGATGAACTTACTTCAAAAAAAGAATTGAAATGTACAAAATATAGGGAATACAGGGGCAGCTAGGTGGCGCAGTGGATAGAGCACCAGCCCTGAAGTCTGGAAGACCTGAGTTCAAATCTGGTCTCAGACACTTAACATGTCCTAGCTGCTGTGTCACCCTGGGCAAGTCACTTAACCCCAATTGCCTCAGCAAAAAATATATATATATGGAGTACCAGGTAACATCATAAATTATGAAAATGATTATATTTTAGCAGACAAGAGATATATTGATGTGTTATCTCTAACTGTATATACTCATATCATTGACATAGTTAAAGTCAGAATTAGGAAAAATTAAAAGGAAAACAATGAGAAATATAAATAGGCCCAAGAAATATTATATATTGGTGGCACAGTGAATAGAGCACTGGCTCTCCAGTCAGGAAGACCTGAATTCAAATCCAGCCTTGGAAACTCACTAGCTTATGTGACCCTGGGTAAGCCCCTGAAGCCCACTTACCTCACCAAAAAAAGAAAAAAACAAGAAGATCTAAATATGGGGAAAAGACACTAGAAGTAACACAAATACCAGCTACAAAAATTTTGTTTTAGCAATGTAAATTAGTTGCTACTACAATAAAGGAGATTAAAAGAGCCCAGAAAGCACATTAGCAAAATCTGACTTATTTTTTAAAAAATAGAATTAAAGCCAATACTTGGTTAGATTGTAAAGTTTGAGATTTTTAAAATTTTATAAAAATGTGTAATAGATTATTATGAACATAATTGTCTCATAAAGCAGAGAGTAACAGTGGTGAATAAAATTAGTTTAAAGAAAGATTGGCCAAAGATCTAACTATCCCAAAGATATTCAAAAATGAAATGGAAGCAATAGTATAAACAGAAAAAAGGGAATGATTTTTTAAAAATTAAAAAGCTATTTCTTTTTCATAGAGAACAGTGAAACTGAAACATTTGAACCTTAATTCCATAATCTCAGAATGCATCTAGAAGAGGTTAAAAAGGGCAGTGATTGAATCAATTAGAAAGGATCCTCCAACAATGCAGATTACAAAGTATTCATGCTTCCTCATCTTGCTCTCCACTTATTATCCTTCATTATTTTTATAGTCATTATATAATATTAAATCATATTTAACCCCACTTTGAGTCCAATGGAGATCAAATGTGTGGCCTCTCATTTACATCCCATAGCAGCAATGGCAGAAATTCTAATATAGTTAGAAAAATTCTACTGTGTCGAGACATTTAAAAATATTTTATCTTGTAAGATACTTGGGATCTTCAGGGAAATAAAAAAGAAAAAATAAAAGTTTTCAAGAAAAACTAGAGGAGTCAAAAAGAATGAAGATTGTAGCAAAGGATTCAAAAAGCAAAACTACAGAAAGTTCAAGCGTTTAAAGCTAAACTTTATTTTTTCTGAGGCAATTGGGGTTAAATGACTTGCCCAGAGTCACTAAAGCTAAACTTTGAAGAAAAATGGACTGAAAGCAAAATGCGAAACTATTAACAAGAGGAATGCAATAGTTTGTAACATATACTATCACTTATAAAAACAAAGCAAAAAATTATTAAAAATTTTAAAAATCAAAATTAAGAAAATGCAGTGAACTTGCAGGCATGTTAACACATACCAGTAATCCCCTGATAATGAGGAGGCTGAGGACTGAGGGATTAAGTTGAGCTCAGGAGTTCTGAGGTGTAGTGGGGGCAAAAGTGATTAGTTATCTGTGCTAAATCCAGCATCAATATAGTGGGCTCTTAGGAGTGGAAATCCACCAGATTGCCTAATGAAGGACAGCACAATCCAGATAAGAAACACAGGAGGACAAAGCTGCCATTCATATCAGCAGTGGGATCAAGCCAATAACTGACCATTATATTTCTAGTATAGATGAAATAGAGATCTCCAATCTAAAAAAAGGGATTTAAAAAGAAAATCCATTCAGTTTAATCATTAAATGCATAAATATGCATATGTTTGGATGTAGATATAGATGCTATAAATACAGCTGGAGTTATGGATGGTATAGATGTGGATACTTGTCATGATGGGTGTGGTTTGCCTGAGTAGCATAGAATTGAAGGCATCTGAAACTGAATCTAATCTTTCTTCCATAACTTTGAAAAAAGATCGACAAGAGAAGAAAAATGTGAGTTGGGATCAAAAGGAAAGCACCACCCCCAACAAATCCCACAGACATGGTGTGTGAGAATTTTGATTGTATTGCCTTTCCAGTTGGGACATAATGGTAAATGTTTAACCACCAGTTCTTCTAACATATTTTGAAGTTTAATCTGTTTTATTAATGTTTTCTCCATCACTTTCTTAAAATTAAAATGATCCACAAAACAAACAAGTCCTGATTTGTGTCTTACCAATTTTCTAGGTGTAAATTCTTTCCCTGAAAATTTAACTCTCAGTTCTTCATTGCAGCTAGCTCCAGCACACTCATGTTGAGAGGTATGAATGAGATAAGCACAACAGCTGCTCTCTCACTAACACCTAATGGCTCTGGAGATCACACTAGTAAGAAGGAATACAGAGAGGTCTCATGTGGTTGTTGGCATTTGAGTCTAGGACTGGAGGGAACTGGAGATTGTGAGAGGAAGAGATAGTGAATCCTAAGTATGGGGCATATAACTAGGCAACAGAAATGAAATGGAAAGTTGTGCATGAATAATAGCAAGAATACTAACTTGGTTGGACCATAAAGTAATAAATTGACAGTACTTTATAAAAACTAAGAAACAATCTGTTCTAATTGGGATTAAATCTATTAAGTGTAGATTCATAGCTTCTCAGGAGTGAAAAAGACTTAAAGATAACATAGTTTAGTCTCCTACTTCATGCAGGAATCTCCTCTAAAATAAGAATAGTTCTTGAATTATTTATATTATGGAGTTGATGTTGTGAAAAAAGTGTTTTGCAAATCTTAAAGTATTTTATAGGTGGGAATTGATATTATTTATATTCACTTATGGTGCCAAGTATAGGTTCTTACTACAATAAGGCTGTATTATTGCAATAGCCTAATAATATGTCTTCCCACTTCAAATCTCAACTTTCTCAATTCATCCTCAACGCCTTGCCGGACTGGTCTTTTTACAAAAAATCTCATCCTGGCATCCAATGCTTTACTCAAAACATGTTGGTGCTTACTGTTTGCTCAATAAAGGTTGCAGTCTCTAGAATGCCATTCAAGGACCACCATGATCTATACAATCAGCCACTCTTTTTGGACTTCTCTCACTTTATAACTGTCCATTATATTATATTTTATAATTCAACCAAACTAAATTCTTAGCCATCAGTACTTTCTTGCCTCTAGGTCTGCTAATACCAGTTCCTATCTCAGGATTGTCCTCCCCCTCAACCTATTGAAATCCCCAGAAATTTTTAAGACAAACTCAAATGCTGCCACTTTTGTGAGCCATTCAAGACAGATCTTTATCTAACTTAAACCTCATGGTGCCATTGTACCTTTCATGCAATTATTTTTTTATTATAACTAGGTATGAATTGTTCATGCTTCTTTGAAAGACTGTAAACTCCATAAGGTCAGTATTTGTGTCTTATTAATCTTTTTTCTCCTTCTCAGTGCTCTGAGCATGATGGTCATTTTATAAATGTTTGTTGAAACTGCTGAAATAAACATAACATAGTATTAGCTGGTATTCATATGGCACTTTAAGTTTTGTAAAGAGCTTTGCCAATATTACTTCATTATAATCTCACTACTACAGGATTAAATGCTATTATTGTCCTTGTTTTATAGGTAAAGAAAATGACGCATACAGATAGAAAAAAACTGACCTGGGATCACTCAGCTTGTAACTATTGATATAAACTCAGATCTTCTAAAATCTAGGGTCAACACTTTATCTAGTCTATCTTCTCTGTGCTACTACAAATGTGAAGGGACAACATAACTATGAAAGAAAAATTGACACTATGACAGTAGGAGAAACTAATAAAAAAAAGGAAAAGAACTTTCCTGTGGTGCTGACAGATTAATCATACTGCCATATGACCAAATATTCTATTTATATGCTGAGAAAATATAATATGTAGCTCAACACAAGCATTGAGATTAAGGCCATCAAAACATTTTCATTAGTTGCACAAATATATTCACTTAGTGTCTTGTACAGATGGTGAAGCCACTGTATTTAACATCAGTGATAGATTGTTTTGTTTGTTTTTTTTAAGAGAATTGGATCCTCAATAAAAAGTAAAGGAACAAAGTGTTTCTGTAAATAGTATCAGTTATTGAAAATAAAGACATTAAAAGAACAAAGTCAGTATAATTAATTTATATGTTGTGTCCCAAGTTAAACATAAATACTGACTTGTAAAATGATTATTTCTTTCAAGAAAGTTTGCTTGGTAAATTACAAAGTGAAACAATTTTCTATGTAGTCAAAAAATAATTGTAACTGTCACTCAAAAACTAAATTTTTCAATTAATTTGCTAGTTTGATGTTGAAATTTGTTTTCATTCCCAAGGTAAGATGAAAAATAATCTGAAAAAAAACAATTTTAATTTTATAGTTTCTTTCACTGATATTTAAAGAGAGGAAAGAAGAAAATAACATATTATAATGGGTGCATTCCCCACTTCCACCTGCACCCATTACTTTTATTTGAGCATACCCATTCCTTCTCAGCGTGCTTTCAATCCAACAATGTAGGAAGGTGGGAAGGTGAGTCCTGTGTCAAACTATATATGATTCATTTAATTTATTGACTTCTTTCAGCCATGTTATTGTTTCTTGTTGAAAGTACTTTTTAATGGTTTAGAATGTCGTGAAAGAAAGGATCCCTTGGTGGTCTCTCTGCCCTGTGACAACAGCAAAAAAGCAAGGTGCTACATCTGATAAAAGAGGCACTTTCCATCTGGTACCTTCTTGGATGCAGCTCTTCAAACAATATGTGAAAGTAATAAGGGGCACAGAAAGGCCCATTCTCAAGGTCAGGATAATAAAGGATCCTAATTCTATTTCTTATCTAGGTGATCTTGGGCACTTGGCAACTGTGAACTTCAAATAAATTGAAAGGCAGTCAAATTAAGGGTTCAAGTAGATAATTTCTAAGGCCCATCCCTTCTAGCTATAAATCTTATGATAACTCTTGTGATAATTGCACACTTACTTAGAAAATTCTTTTAGCAATCCTTAAATGTACTTCGGTAACAGGCTTTGAATTATAATAGAGAAATTTTGTGCCAATTCCAAAAGGCATGATTTAATCATTTTTACATTGGCATACTACTGGAAGCTATATAATTTTTACATAGGTATTAGCTATTTGATCTCTGGTTTAGTATTGTTGTTTTATTGCTATTATTATTCTCTACTCCGTCATCAATATCATAAAATTATATGGGAATTACACCACTTCAGGTTATTTTGTATTTTCTTTTGTTTTATGGATACCATGGTTATATGTAATCACTTATTGGCTAATCACTGGCAATGAACCTGTACATACTTAGCTTCCTTCCTCTGGTTGTTGAAAAATAGACATAAACTGTTATTGGGACCATCTTCAAAATCTTTCCACCATGGGGGAACTTTCTAGAACTCATTGTTTTCTAGAATAGCCTTTGAGAATCCTAAATTACTTTATGTCAAGATTGGTAGAAGTTTGCAGGAATCTGTAATAGATATGTTCGTGTAATTGTAATGTCCTCATTTTATAATGGAAAAATTGGGGGTAGCTAGATGGCGAAGTGGATAGAGCACCAGCCCTGAAGTCAGGAGGACCTGAGTTCAAATGTGGTCTGAGACACTTAACACTTCCTAGCTGTGTGACCCTGGGCAAGTCACTTAACCCCAATTGCTTCAGAAAAAAAAATAATGGAAAAATTGGTTTCTGGGACTAAAAATAGACTGTTGGTCTTAGAGGGAGAAAGAAGAGAATCCTGGATCATCAATTCTCTCTTCTCGGTACCACAATAGTTGGAAACCTACATTTAACTTTGCAAGCTCCCCATTGTAGATATTATCTTTCCCTGAAGGCATTTTCTTCTATGAAACATATGGTTCCTGAGTTGCCTTAAGTAGAGTGAAGGAGAGTATTAATTTTCATTCCTCTGTATGAATTGCCCAGACAAGTCTTTCTATCTTAGGACAGATATTTTTTCTCTAGAATAGGTATGACTGGACCTTTAATAAGTTGTCCTGGTATTACACAATTTTGTTGTGGCTACTGGAAACCTACCTCCTTTTCAAGCAACTCATGATCTTCAGTGGCTCATATGAATCAAGACAGATGGATCCATTTAATATAACTCATTTGCAGATAAGGAAACTAAGGCCCAGAGAAATTAGGCAACCTGCCTAGGAAAACACTAGCTAATTAGTAGTAGGATTAGAGCTAGAACCAAGACCTTTTGATTTCCAGATCAGTGGTTCTTACATTCTATCATGTCATATATAATATTACTTTACTTAATTTTAACTCCTTGTCTCTGAGAATCATTGCATCCTAAACAAGGTCTGTGTGTTATTTTTAAATTTAACCATTATACTATTCTATAAGCCTTATATGCTTTGGTTGGGTATAACTAAATGAGAACAGTAATTTTTGCTTTGCTTTTGATTTCTGATTAACAATATGCTAATTTTATAGAAATAGTAAGAATTTCTACTTATTACTAATGAGAGCTCATACTAGCTCTCTCTGGTTATGTGGATTGTACAAAATATTTTGCAAATTACAGCAATTTTGTGAGCACTCATCGGAGTCCCCTTTGGCCTTTCCTCCATCTACTCAGCTATTATTTCACTTTCTTTCTTACAGCTCCCCTCTTTTATCCCACAATAAACTTGATTCATTCTAACTCTTGAATACCTGCATCATTGTGTTAGTACCAATCTTTCTGACTCTTTTCTTTCTTATGTATAGAAAATTTCCCTTTTTCCAAGTTAGTCTTATAGTCTCTTTCATCATTGGTCATTTCTATTTTCCTGAATAAATTATCCTGAACTTTTTTTGTGAGCATTGCCAACTTACATATTACATGTTATAATATAGGATACCAATTTTTATGTGACTTTCATGAAGTGAAATAATTATACTATATTTATTTACAAATTAATCAGTCTTGAATAATGGCTATAGCCCTATTTTCAGACCAAAAGTGCCCCACTAAACTATTGCAAGAGCACATACAGCAAAACTATGATTAATCATTGGGTGTCAGTTCCTCAAGCAAAAATAAATGAACCTTGAAGGGAATTAAAAAAAATAGTGAAATTAAAATTGTCAAGAACAGAAGTTCTAATTGATTGTAAGCACCACAATTACAAAGTCAAAAGACTACTACAAGATACCCAGACATATTGATCAGTGTCTCACAATATAAGAAAGATCATTTTCAAGTTTATGGGGATAGTTAAATCCCTTTCTTTTGCATTTAGTTATTACCCTGGGGGAAAGGCAACAAAGATGGCAATTATTCACAATCTGTGGATATTTTAGTGTTGGATGTAATTGTCATTTAATCCATTTCACTTTAGACCAAATTTGTTAAACACCCATAAATGTGCTGAGTTCAACACCGAAAGGGACTCAGTAATTTAAATCAATCTTGTTCCTGGACTCTTAATCTGCCATAGTTCCCAAGTAACTGTATTAGTAGGGAATTCAATGATCTCAGATCTTTAATCTCCCCTACTTCAGGCTTTTCTTGGAGTTAGGGCTAACTTGGGAACAACTTGCTCCAAGAATCCAAGATAAATAGTTGTCAATTTTAAGATTAGAGAGTATCTTTCAAGTCCTTGTCTTTTCATAGACAAGGAGCTAAGGTTCAGAAGAGTTAAGTAATTTACTTGACATCACACAGGTGATAAGCAGCAGGGGCCAGATTTTAAGAAATATTTATCAGTCAGTCAATAAACATTTAATAAGCCCCTACTATATGCCAAGCACTATGCTAAACACTGGTACCCCTCAGGTCCATTGCCACCAAATCCACTCTTGAAACCTTAAGTGAATGTTGCTACAGAAGTGGCAGCCTCTTCTTTCAATCAATCATATAGCTACAAATATGCAACACAAACTCTTTGGACATTTAAGATTAAACATGTTTATGATGGTGGAAAGAGTCCTGGATTTACAATCAGAGAATGATGATAAGAACTGCAGTGTATTATTGACCTGAAAAATAGGCTTCAATTGAAAAGTGTCAGCAAAAGTGCTCAAAGTTTAGGGAGTGATGGGACAAAGGAGCCAGCCTGGCTATCCGACAGCCCAAATGTGAGTTACTAATATTATCCATTGCTAATGGTCATTTCCACTGCCATACTGAGCTCCACTGAAGAAAATATAAGAACTTGTTTTAATGTGAAAAAAAGGCTCAGGCACCTATGGGTAAAGCATTCATTAAGTAATGCGAGATAACCATTATTACACTTTGAAAAAGTCTTAACATGTAGGGGCAGGGAGCATGAATTTTAATATAATATATAGCACTTATATAGAGCATTATGGTTTGCAAACTACTTTACAGATACTTTCTCAATTAATCCTTACGATAATCCTGTAAAATTGGTGCTATTTTTTTTTTATCATTACGTAACAACACAAGAAAAGAAGGAAAACAGAACTAGTAAGGGCAGCTAGGTGGCTCAGTTGGATGGAATATCAAACCTAGAGTCAGGAAGATATAAGTTCAAAACTGGCCACAGACACTTACCAGGTGTGTGACTCTGAGCAAGTCACTTAACTTTGTTTGCCTCAGTTTCTTCATCTGTAAAATGTGCTAGAGAAGAAAATAGCAAAACATTCCAGTATCTATCAAGAAAATCCCAAATGGAGTCAACCAAATTACAACATTTAGCTAGTGTTTAGATCTATATTTGAACATCCCGATTCCAGGACTAGTGTCTACTGTACCACTAGTCGCTTCTATATGTTCATAAAAATATATGTATATGTGTGTCAGAATACTGCATGCATAGGCTATATGAAAAACAATAGAATGGGTAGAGATTCTTGGAGATAGGGAGATAAGGCTTAGAATCTTGTCTCTAACAAATACTGACTTTGTAGTCATGGGCAAGATCACTTCATGCCCTATGGTAACTCTCTAGAACTATGGATTAGAGTCATGTTCTTGATTTGCTTTGTAGAGGGAATTTCTATCTTAGGATCTTTCAACACCAAAGAAATCACAGGTTAGTGCTGTCACAACTCCCCATCTTCCTTCATATGTACATAAGTTTTTGTTAAGAGGAATAAGAAAAGATAAAAATATTTGTCTTTGTTCATGATAAATCTAGAGTTTTAATTTATTAAAATTCCAAATAATGGCATTTTAACCAAAAAGCAAAATGTCCAAGATACTCCTTTCCTCAAGAGTGTCATTTTAATTCAGCTTCTATTAACTAGAGATAAAACAATCAGAATAATTTTTAATTTTTTAGAGTAATGTTAATGAATACATGTTGATTTATGCTTCCTTCTAATGTTTTGGCTTCTTGCTTCTGTTATCCCTATTTTTTGTAAAATTCTTTAACCTTCAACCTATTTTCTAATTATCAATTAAGGTGCTAAAAGAAATTGACCATAAAAAAAATAAATTCTTATGTTATTTACCACTCTCTAGATTTCATTTTCCTTACCTGTAAAATGAAGGAATTTAATCGCAGTCCTAAAATTGCATAACCCTGTAAATAGATATTCACATTGCTAAGGCTGTGTAGGTATCAGTGCTTCTAAGCATTTTAAAAAGCTTTCATAAGAAACAGAATCTTTACAAAATATGGACTTCTGAAGTTAGATATCAATTGAAGGTCAAGATGTTGCACACAAGATCCAAAAGAAAGCTTTTCAAGCAAAAAAAAAAAAAAAAAACCTACAAGCTTGCAATTTCCTAAGTTCAGGACATCTTTTCAGAATTTGAACCTAGAACTAGAAAAAAATAGTATGACTAGCTAATTTATAAAGCCAAGATTAATGACCATACTTTGTCAGCAATGCTGTGGTATGTATATCAGAATTATAGCAAAAAATAAAATTAGTTACTCTTTTGTTTTTGCAATCTGAAGCACGGGGTGTTCATATGATGAAAGCCTCTGGAACAATGCAAAATATTCATTTAAAGGCTACAGAGAGCTATTCACTGCATTTCCACTAAGAAAATCAAACTGCTAAGTTACCTAATAACGTTAAAAGACCTTTGCAGGAAACCAAAGAATGGTTACTTTTATGCTTGCTCCAGTTTTTTAAAACCAGCTGATCTTGTTTTGTGCAGGTGTGTTTTTGCTGAGTAAGTCTTTGCTTTCCCCATCAACTAGACAAAATAGAATGTGCTTTATTGTGCAAAAAAAAAAGGCAAAAACAAACCAAAAAAATCCTCCTTTTTTCCATCTGCATGTACCAACTAAAAATTCTCATTATTTTATCACTTTTGGAGACCTATTTTTTCATACTCCCAAATTTAGTAGCAATTCTATTGTGTCAACACAAAAATGACTTGACATTTATATACAAAAGCATTCTACAAAACCAATCATTTGTGTGAATTAATACTAAAAAAAATCAGAAACCAATTCCATGTTTCAGAAGCAATCTACAGAAATTATATAGGAAGGCAGCATATAAAGAAAGGTAAAAATATAGCTTAAAGTTAAAGCACAGCTTTGTGCTTTAAGGGATAGAATAACAGAAAAAAAAATTTAATTGAAAAAAGATTAACTTTTAGATTTTGCTACTGTAAAATATTCTCCAAAGAATTTTTTAAAGAGACATTGTAGTGAATGTTACTTAATTTTACTTTTGTAATTACATCTAAATTGCTATCTACAATATGATCTTCAAGATAAGAAAAATGTCTCTGATGAAGCACTATAATCATGAATAATTTTCCCCTGTACTCCAAATTGTGTATCTCTTTTTCTCCTCTAAGCCTTTATATCTTTCCATCTGCCTTGAAACAGAGAAAATGGACCCTAAAGATGGTCTTGCTGAAGTAAGAAATATAATAAAAGCAAAAGATAAAATTCTACCTTGTAGGGACCAGTCAAGCACTGTTGAAGTTAATGTTAAATATTGTTTGTAACCCACTGTTATTCACTTAAAAAATAAGTATCATCTCTGTCAAATGTCCTCCATATTTTTATTTGATATTATATATTCCTTTTACTGCTGATAATATTATTGATCATCCTCTGTACTTGAAGAGGCTGTTGAGCTGAATACAAGCTCATAAGGCTCTACCACAGATTGGGCACAAATAGTCTGAACATTTGGGATGCAGATGTCTCTAGATTTGAGCATCTCATGTTTCCTTTGTGCTATTGTAATCTGCTTTGCTCATAGAATAGACTTAAGCTAGTGGTCCTGTACCAGCACTTCCCATGTCTGACATATTAATACTGAAGCCTTGGAGACAGTGCTCTTGTACTGCTTCTTCTGACCTCCACTTGAGCATTCTAAGAGTTCTTTGCAAAATAGTGTTTTAGATAAATATTAAGTTTGGTATTCAGGCTATGTGTATCACCCATCAGAGTTGTGCTCTCTGCAGTATAGTTTAAACACTTGGCAGTTGAGTTCAAGAGAGGGCCTCGTTGTCCAATAACTTATCTTGCCAAGTAATCATCTTCAGAATTTTCCTAAGATAATTCAAAGGGAAGGGATTTAATTTTCCAGCATAGCTCTTGTAGATTATCCAAGTTTCACAAGCATGCACCCACAAAGTCACCACAATGGTGCTGTAAAGCTTCAGTTTGGTATGCAGTCTATTAAAAACCCCTAAGATAACTAAGTGATGCAGGTCACATCATAAGATAACTAAGTAAGATTAGATAGAGTGCCAGACCTGGAGTCAGGGAAACTCATCTGAGTACAAATCTGGTCTTAGACACTTAGTAGCTGTGTGAACCTAAGAAAGTCATTTAACCTTGTTTGCTTCAGGGTTAGTTTAGGGTTGTTTTCTCATCTGTAAAATGAGATAGAGAGGGAAATGACAAAACGTTGTATCTCTGACACAAAATCCCAACTGGAGTCACAATGAATTGATTGTAACTGAACAACAACTAATATCTCTAAAAGTCTCCCAAATACTAGATCTGGCAATATATGTTGTGGATAAGTTCACTGACCTTGGCAGTATACTTTCCAGGGATGTATACATAGATTATGAGGTTGATGTCAAAGATATTAAGCATTAACAGAACAGTACAGTAGGTAAATTTTGTCCTAAGTATCATTTGTCTTCCATTTATGCACCTTTCCCATATTCCCCCTATATAATACTCAATTCCTTCTTCTACCAAGCAGGTATTTTTAAAATGCTGGATGAATTGATTAGTAGATCAGGTTAAGTAGCCCACATTTATCTTATCCTAGAAGCACTAGGAAGGCACTGAAGCCTTTTAAGCAGGAGAGTGACAGGCACAACATTACATTAAGATTTGTCGGCATACATAGGAAAACTCAGAATCATAGAATTTCAGATTTGGAAAGAACCTCAGGGACCACTTAACTCACCACATTTCTGAAGCAAAAATCACTTAATAACTTCATCATCATTCAGTCATGCAGACAGCATATTTTACAGGCAGGATTTGAGCTAAGATTTTTCTGGAGCAAAGGCTGCTCCTTTATCCCCTCTACCATGCTGCTGCTCATCTCATATAAACTGAAATTTATAATTTCCACCTATTGTTAATGGAAAATATTACAGTGGCTAGAACACATGAGCCATAGGGTTTAGCAACCTGCATGAATCCCTGCTCTCTCCTTTGTTTTATGTTCATTGATCTGATGTGGTTTGACTTTTCAAGAGGGGATCTTTTGATTCTTCACTCCCATGTGGCTACTCCAAGGAAAATTATTATTTGTAGAATTGCTAACCATAAAAATGGTTATGGGATCAAGGGTTTTCCCCAGCAAGGAAAGAAAATTTAAAAATTCACAAACATGAATCAAACATGAAATGGGGAGTTTATCTGCATGCAGAGAAGGTAAGGGTAAGCAAAAGGGAATGATGGTATGATTGCAAAAGTACCCTACCACTACTAGAATAATAGGTTGGATTGCCAATACTTAAGCCTTGTTACATTAGTATTCCCAACCTTGGTAACTGTCCATTTTATATTTCACTTTGAATTGGGATTGTCCAATTTATTAGCCAAGCAAGATCCAAGTGGGATGTATTTTCCTGGGAGCCTCTCTAATACCAATGTTTTTCTTGTCTAAAATCTGATTTGAAACTTTAACCAACCACTTAAGTAGACTTTGCTCTTGTTACCACAGCTTATAACACCTTCCAACAAAGGATATCTTTTCATGCTTAAATTTCTGCTAGTACTCTATGGAGAGAGGCTATCTGCAAGATAATGGTTAGGGAGGGGAATTAAGCATAAATCATTTACATTAAATTTCAATCAGACTGCAATTTCTACTCTTTGTTACTTGTTCTGCCTTCTAGATCTGAGCAAAGCCTCCTTTGTAATTCCCCTCTCTCATAATTATCCAACTGTATCCATTAGCTTCTTGTCCAGTCAGTTCCAATGTATGGACACATTTCCAGATCCCCCTTCTCCAAAAAAACAAAACAAAACAAAACAAAAAAAAAAAAAAAAAATGCACTCATCTCTTTCATTCCAATCCCTCAAGTTACCATCTTTTCTCATTCTTCCTTTTCTTGTCCAAATTCTTAGAAAATCTATCTTTATTTCATTGCCTCTTCTTATTTACCTCATCACTTCCCAACTCTCTTCTCAAACCCATATGGATCTGATCCCACTGCTTAAACTGAATTATTTTCTTTCAAATTTCCTAACTGCCAAATAGAATGGCCTTTTTAAAATATTCATTCTTAAGGTTCTGATAAAGGCCTCATTTCTAAAATATATTGAGAATTGACTCAAATATATAAAAATTCAAGCCATTCTCCAATGGATAAATGGTCAAAAGATATGAATAGACAATTTTCAGACGAAGAAATTGAAACTATTTCCGGTCACATGAAAAGGTGCTCCAAGTCACTATTGATCAGAGAAATGCAAATTAAGACAACTCTGAGATACCACTACACACCTGTCAGATTGGCTAAAATGACAGGAAATGATAATGATAACTGTTGGAGGGGATGTGGGAAAACTGGGACACTGATACATTGTTGGTGGAACTGTGAACGGATCCAACCATTTTGGAGAGCAATTCGGAGCTATGCTCAAAAAGTTATCAAACTGTGCATACCCTTTGACCCAGCAGTGTTTCTACTGGGCCTATATCCCAGAGATTTTAAAGGAGGGAAAGGGACCCACATGTGCAAAAATGTTTGTGGCAGCCCTTTTTGTAGTGGCAAGAAACTGGAAATTGAAAAGATGCCCATCAATTGGAGAATGGCTGAATAAATTATGGTATATGAATGTCATGGAATATTATTGTTCTGTAAGAAATGACCAACAGGAGGTTTTCAGAGAGGATTGGAGAGACTTGCATGAACTGATGCTGAGTGAAATCAGCAGAACCAGGAGAACATTATACACAGCAACAAGACTATACAATGATCAATTTTGATGGACATGGTTCTCTTCAACAATCATGTGATTCAAACCAGTTGTTCAGTGATGAAGATAGTCATATACATCCAGAGAGAGGCCTGTGGGAACTGAGAGTGAACCACAACACAGCATTTTAACGCTTTCTGTGAATATTTCCATGCATTTTGTTTTCCTTCTTAGGTTGTTTTTTTCTTCTTCTCTTTCTAGATCTGATGTTTCTTGTGCAGTAAGATAACTGTATAGATATGTATACATGTATTGTATTTGTCATATAATTTATCCTATTTAACATGTATTAGATTACCTGTCATCTAGGGGTGGGGGGTGGGGGGAAGGAGGGGAAAATCTTGGGAAAAAAAAGTTTTTGCAAAGGTCAATGTTGAAAGGTCACTCATATATTTTGTAAATAAAAAGCTTTATATAAAAAAATAAAAATAAATAAAATATTCATTCTTCTTAGTCTCTCTGCACTTTTGACCTTTTTGACTACATATTTCTCCTAGATGATCTTTTTCCTGTGTGAAAATGATACTGAATCTTCTAATTTTTTCTGACTGTGTGAACTTCTCCATTTTTTTTTTAGTTTAGGTCATCCTTCACACTTTCCCCCCTATGAATGTGTGGGGATACCTCCAAGGTTCAATCCTTGACCTTCTTTTTTACTATCTGCACTCTAAATGATTTCGACTTCTCTGAAATTATCTCCATGCAATTGATTTTCATATTTGGTTCTCATTCTTGTAATTTTATTATTTTTAAAATGGGCTGCCATAGGAGATAGTTGGTTCACCCTCCATAAAGGATTTCAAAGAAATGTTAGATGACCATTTGGGATGTTTTTGTTCAAGTTCAAATTAGACTAGATAACCATTAAGGACCCTTCCAATTCTAAGATTCAATGATTCAGTGATATTTAACAAAGAAGATAAGAATGATAAGATAATTGATGGTGATAAAATAAGAAAAAGGGGAAAAATTCAAGAAGGGGGCATTTTAGAGTATATTAAGGAGCTAAGAGTTCAAGGATGAGGAGGATTGAAAAAAAGATCATGGGATATCATAACCTTTTATTTATATGTTATTTGCCTAAAAACAGGTAGTACTCCAAAGAATTTAAATGCTTCTATGGAAGAAAGGAATGGAAACTGAAAATTTACAGGAAAACACTTCTAGAAGAGATAAAGCATCTCCTAAAGAGTTTTGTTTGTAGACTTCCTATTCTTCCTGTTATTCCAATTTTTTTCTTTCCATAATAATAATGTTCTGCAAGTTTCATATAAATACTAGATGCTTAAGAACTGCCTTAATTGGAGTTCTCCATGAAAAATTAAAACCTGAAAATGTGCTATTTCAAAAAAAAGAAAGAAAAAGGTGAACTATATACTGTAGTGTTTCAGGTCTGGAAATGTTGTAGAGAAAAGAAGGAGGAAACCTAATAGAAGGAGTAGAACAATTAGTGGGGAGGAAAAGATTAATGAATCTTATTGGATGAGAAGAAACAGAACAACTGAGGAAAATAATTTTATAGCTTAATGATAATATGGCTCTTACCCCTGCCTTTTTTTGTTTAGTTCAGCTAAAGTATAACATTCTGCCTTAGCCTTTTACTTTTACTTTATATGAATCTCTCTGCTTCAAATATGTTTCTTATAAACAATATATTATATAATTTTGACTTCTAAGCCACTCTGTTATCCATTTCCATTTTAATGGGAGAGTTCATCCCATTTACATTCACAATTAAGATTACTAACTCTATTTCCAACCATCCTATTTTACCCGTTACTTTTTTCTCTCTTTTTACCCTTTCCCTACTAGTGTTTTGCTTCTGACCATGTTTCCCTCAATCTTCCCTCCCTTTTTTCAGTCCTTCCCCCTTTTTTATTCCATTCCCCTTCTACTTCTGCCCTCCCTTTTATTAACCCTCCTTTCATTTTCCCTTTACCCTTCTACTATTCTATAGGACAAGGCAAATTTCTATGCCAAACTAAGTATTTATGTTATTTCCTCTGTAACCCATATCTGATGAGATTAAGGTTCAAACAATGCTCCTCACCTTCCCTTTTCAATTGCAATAGGTCCTTTTTGCCTCTTCATGTAATGTAATTTACCCTCTTTTACCTCTCTTTCCTCTTCTCCAGTATAATTCCTTTTCCACCCCTAATTTCTCTTTATATGATCACATTAAAGTCAACTTATACTTACACTAAGGATACACCTTCTAATTGCCTTGACAAACAGTTTTCAAGAGTTACCTATATCATCTTTCCATGTAGGGATTTTTACCTTTAAAAAACATAATTTTTTTTCTTCTACTTACTTTTTTATGCTTCCTTTTGAGTCTTGTATTTGGATATCAAATTTTTTGCTCAGCTCTGGTCTTTTCATCAGAAATGATTGAAAATACCCTATTTCACTGAATATCCATCTTTTCCCCTGATAGATATTATCATTGATAATATGCTTAAGCTCTTTACATAGTCCTAAAGTAAAATTGAAATGGTGATTCTTCTAAAATTATTCAATGCCATGAGTTATAGCATTATGTCACATGGAGAATTTTGGTATTTAAAAAAATATGAGCTTTGTTGAGGAGAAATTTGGGATCACTGAAAATTTTGGAAGTGTTCTTTATGTGACCCAACTTGAGGTCCTGCTACTAAATTTTAATTTCAGATCATTGACCATTCGTGGTATCTGTCTTCTCTCTCTCTCTTTCTGTACATATATATGTATATGCATATTTATGCAAGTATATACATATAGAGGTACATATATTCATATATAGGTATGTATATATACATATACACATCTATGTATAAGTATACATATGTGTGCTTAAATGTTTGTGTGTAAAATTGTACTAAATAACAATTTGGTCAAAATGTATTCTTCATTCACTTGATTTTTCCTATGTAGATTACTAAGATTATTTCTTGAGTATTTATAGATCTTATTGAGGCCCTAGAGTATTGAAGGATTCAATACAACAATTCCAATGTTATGCACAATTTTACTATGGATATGAAATCTCTTTTCCTTAGGCTTCCCTGTAGGCTTACTATGTGACATATTCCATGACAAGAGCAAACATATTTAATGAGCATATTTCCTTATGCCTTGCTTGATATTGATAATTAGAGGACAATTAAACAATGTTGCCTCTCTGATCTTATACCAAGGAATCTTCCTACATGGTGTAAAGAGATCTTTTGTTCTACTAATTTAGCAGGATTTTGTGTGGCTCATACTTCTCAGTCACTTGTCTATGAATAGATTATCTAATGTAGAGAATTGTCTGTGAAAACTTACCTGATCTTTTTCATATATGCATCAAAAATATCATTATATATGTACAGGTAATTGTCATGAAGATTTTATTGAGATGACAAAATAGACATATAAGCCAAGAGTCACTGATATTTTCTTAGCTGCTATTTTGAGGATAACTATACTATTACTGATTATAATTATATTTATTCTTTTTACATTTTCCCTTCTTTGTGATATCTTGGAAAGTAAATTCTGAGTGTCTTTAAAAGTATTTAATCTCTATATGTATGGGGTCAGGCCCAAGTGTTTTTTTCCAAAGCTCATTCTCTTGAGCAAAATTTCTCCTTTCTCATATAACATTCACATAAAAAAGGCACTGAGGTGAGGGAGTTTAAATGTGGTGGTTCCAGTCATGGGTAATGAGAATAGATTACAGTTCTGGCAAATCTGTTCCATTTCACAGCTGACTGTCATTTTCCTCTACTTTCATCTATAATTGTAAGGTGTCATGATAGAGTAAAATGAGCAGTGAATGTGAAATTAAAAGATCTATGTAACTATGTAAATTCAAATTCTCTGGAAATTATCATCTGTAATATGAAAGAGTTAATGTAGAGCATTTCTAAAGTCCTTTCTATCTCTAAATTTTAGTTTCTGAGGATGACAACATTTAAATAAGTATCATGCCAAGCTTCCTAATAGGCTTATTTTCTTTTCCATTGTTTTTTTTTTCTGTTTTGTGAGACAGTGTTGTTTGTAATCTTTCATTATCATCTGTATAAAAGTTTTTTTGTTCTCAAAGGGAGCTGCCTTGACATACCCTGTCTTTATTTAGCAAGAAACTCAAATTTGGCAGTAGGGGTTTGGGGTGGGGAAGAAAGGATACTGATACAGTTTGGGTATTTGGGACTACCTCTTCATAATAATTGTTTAATATAAAACTTTCCTAAAAATAAAAATTATTGATCCAATCTGATTCAAAAAGATATTCATTAAAGACTTTCTATATGTGAAAACTAGAGCTACAAAAGAAAAACAAAAGCATTCTGTATACTGCATATAGCAATTTCCTTATTTGAATTTGAAATCCTGATTTTAATGATTCTATTTAAAAAAAAGAAAATAATAATCATCTGGTATATCATGTTCTTAGGAAAAAACTCATTATTAGTGATTATACCTTCCCTAAGAGCTCACAAAACATTATAAAAATATGTTTAAGAATTTCTCAACATAAAAACCAAGATTAATGATCTTTATTTTGCAGAGGCAAATCTCTTTTTCTGATCATCAGAATATTTGTCTTTTTCTAGGCAAGCAACAAACTTCTAGTCTTTTCTCCCAGGTCTTTCCATGTAATGACAGTGTATCATCATTCACAACTGCCACTTCTTTCAGTAACTAAGGAAATAGATGGTCCAGGCCTGAAGAATCCAATTCTTTGAAAACAACTGGATCACATCTGATAAAATTTTCACTTACTTTGGTTTTCTATACCTCCTTGCATTCTCTCATGTTGTCATTGTTATCCTTCCTAGTCCAAAGATCAGTCTTCTTTTTTTTTTTTTTTTTTTTTCAGCTTTTTATTTGTATAACATATGTATGGGTAGTTCCCCAACCTTGATCTTTACAAAGCTTTCCAATACAAATTTTACCCCCGGTCCCCTCCCCTCACCCAGATGGCAGGAAGTCCACTACATGTTAATAATGTTGAAATGCTTGAGAAGTTATGCAAGAAAAATCCTATCTGGGGGGCGGAGCCAAGATGGCAGAGTGAAAAGGTGACTTTCTGCCTCTCCTCCGATCTTCTCTCAAATCAACAATAAAATAAGCCTCTGAACTGATCTTCAAGTCAACGAACTCAGAAATATTTGGGCACTGCTCTCTGGATAACTTCATATCAGATTAGTCGGACTCGGACAGAGAGATAAATAGACGACAAGTGTGCAGGCCGGAAGTGAGGGTGGGACTCAGCTCAGCTCATCTTGGAAGAAATTCCAAACTCCAAATTCCAAACACCTGGAGTTTATCTGAGGCACTCGGGACACTCTGCCCTGATTGGGGGCAGGTGTTCTGGCAGACTTGCCTTGTTTAAGGAGTAATTAGGACTTAGTCCTAGCCCCCACCGGCCCAGCACCTTAAGTCAACTCGCCGAAGTGCCCCAGGGCAAAGCGTCTTCAGCCGAGGTTTTTTTTTTTCCCCTACCTTAAAGAGATATCCACTCTGTCTAAAAAAAAAAAAAAATGATGAAGAAACAAAAGAGAGCTCTCACCATAGACAGCTTTTATCAAGGCAAAGAAACGACCTCAGATACAGAGGTTTCTTTAGACAAAAATCCAGAAAAAAACAGCAACGACCATCACTGGTCCCCGTTTCAAAAGGCCTTTCTGGAAGACTGCATAAAGAACCTCAAAAGAGAGCTGGAGGATAAATGGGAAAATAAACTGAAATCAGTGCAAGAAGGATACAGTATCTTGCAAGAAGGATATGATGCTCTGCAAAAGAGATATGAAAAAGACACCAATTTATTAAAAAATAAAATTAGTGAAGTGGAAAAAGAGTGCAGTGAACAAATTGGCCAGTTACAAAAGGAACTTAAAAAGGTAACTGAAGAAAACAACACTTTAAAAATAAGAATTGAACAAATGCAAGTGAATGACTCACTAAGACTTGAAGAATCAGTCAAACAAAAACAAAAAAATGAAAAATTAGAAGAAAATATGAAATATCTCCTAGGAAAAACAACTGACTTAGAAAATAGATCTAGGAGAGACAATCTAAGGATTATTGGACTTCCTGAAAGCCATGATCAAAAAAAGAATCTGGACACTATCTTCCAGGAAATCCTGAAAGAAAACTGCCCTGAGATTGTAGAATCAAAGGGCAAAATCACCATTGCAAGAATTCACCGATCACCTCCTGAAAGAGACCCCAAAATTAAAACCCCAAGGAATATCGTGGCTAAATTTCAGGACTATAGCACCAAGGAACAGATTCTGCTAGCAGCTAGAAAGAAACAATTCAAATACCGAGGATCAATAATTAGAATCTGTCAGGATCTGTCAGCTTCCACACTGAAGGATCGAAGGGCCTGGAACCAGATATTCCGAAGGGCAAAGGAACTTGGATTACAGCCAAGAATAACCTATCCAGCTAGAATGAGCATTATCCTCCAGGGAAGAAGATGGTCATTCAATGATATAGGTGAATTTCACCTATTTCTAATGAAAAGACCGGATCTGAACAAAAAATTCGACACCCAAACACAGAACTCAAGAGATGCATAAAAAGGTAAAAAGGAAAGGACTCTTGAGAACTTTATTTTTACTAGGGGGATACTCAAAGTTTGGGGGTATAATTAACTAAATATTACTTTGATAATATGAAAAAGAGAACTAGAGGGGAAAAGGTTGTCATACTGGGGAAAAGAGGGAAAAAGTGGTAAAATAAGATCTAAAAAACAAAGGAGGTAAAAACAAGGTAAAATCACTTGAAGAGGCAAAGAAAACCTAATATAATTGAGAGAAAGAGGGGAGGGAGACGAGCACTGTGTAAATCTTACTCTCATCAGGTTGGGCTCTAAAAGTGTATATCAGACATTTGATTTCACATAGAAACTTGTCTGTTGCTAGAGGGAAGTGGTAGGGAAAGGAGGAAAAGTAAGGGACAAACTAATATAAGGGAAAATAGAAGAATCAGGGGAAAGGAGTAAAAACAGGGGGAGGAGATCTAAAGGGTGGAGTATTATTTGGGGGAGGGGGTCATCAAAAGCAAAGTACTGAGGAGGGGGGAAGGGAGAAAGGGGAAAGGAAAGGGGAGTATTGTTTGGGGGAGGGGTCATCAAAAGCAAAGTACTGAGGTGGGGGGAAGGGAGAAAGGGGAAAGGAAAGGGGAAAACATAACTTGGGTAAATAAGATGGCAGGAAATAAAGAATTAGTTATTCTATCTGTGAATGTGAATGGGATGAACTCTCCCATAAAGCGGAAGCGGATATCAGACTGGATTAAAAACCAGAATCCCACAATATGTTGTCTACAAGAAACACATCTAAAACATAGTGACACATATAGGATGAAGGTAAAAGGCTGGAGCAAGACCTATTATGCTTCAGGTGAACAAAAAAAAGCAGGGGTAGCAATCCTTATCTCAGATCAAGTAAAAGCCAAGATAGATCTAATCAAAAGAGATAAGGAAGGAAACTATATTTTATTAAAGGGTACCATAGATAATGTAGCAATATCTATACTAAATATATATGCACCAAGTGCAATAGCACACAAATTCCTAGGGGAGAAATTAAGAGAGATGCAAGAAGAAATAGACAGCCAAACGATACTAGTGGGGGATCTCAACCTTGCTCTCTCAGAATTAGATAAATCAAACTACAAAATAAATAAGAAAGAAACTAGGGAGATAAACCAATTGTTAGAAAAGTTAGGTATGATAGATCTATGGAGAAAGTTGAATGGAGACAGTAGAGAGTTTACTTTTTTCTCAGCAGTCCATGGAAACTATACAAAAATTGACCATGTATTAGGGCATAAAAACCTTAAAATCAAATGCAGAAAGGCAGAAATAGTAAATGCATCCTTTTCAGATCATGATGCAATAAAAATCACATGCAATATAAGGCCAGGAGAAAATAAACCAAAAGGTAATTGGAAGTTAAATAATCTAATCCTGAAGAATGAATGGGTGAAAGAGCAAATCATAGACACAATCAATAATTTCATCCAGGAGAATGACAATAAGGAGACAACATACCAAAATTTGTGGGATTCGGCCAAAGCGGTTTTAAGGGGCAATTTTATATCTCTAGATGCTTACTTGCATAAAATAGAGAAAGAAAAGATCAATGAATTGGGCTTATTATTAAAAAAA
>JAJPUD010008266.1:0-10662 GCA_023553655.1 Myrmecobius fasciatus
TTGCATTGTGTTGCCTTTCTCTGATTCTTTTTTTTTTCTTGTAGATGGGATTTTTCTTGCATAACTTCTCAGCATTTCAACATTATTAACATGTAGTGGACTTCCTGCCATCTGGGGGAGGGGAGGGGACTGGGGGTAAAATTTGTATCGGAAAGCTTTGTAAAGATCAAGGTTGGGGAACTTCCCATACATATGTTATAGAAATAAAAAGCTTAAAATAAAAAAAAATTTAAAAAATGGAAGCAGATAGAAGGCTGGATTGAAAGCCAGAATCCTTACAAGAAATGCATTTGAAGCAGAGAGATACATAAAGGTAAAAGGTTGGAGCATAATTTATTATGCTGCAGCTGAAGTTAAAAAAAAAAAAAAAAGCAAAGGTAGCTATCCCGATCCCAGATCAAGCAAAAGCAAAAATAGATCTAATTAAAAGAGAAGGAAGGAAACTTGCTAAAGTGTACCATAGATAACGAAGTAATATCACAACTAAACATATATGCACTGAATGATAAAATACCCAAATTCTTAGAGGAGAAGTTACGAGAGCTTCCAGAAGAACTAGTCAGCAGAATTCTACTAATGGGAGATCTCAAACTCCTTCTATCAGAACTAGATAATGGACACAAAATCAACAAGAACTTAAGGAGGTAAATCGAATTTTAGAAAAGTTAGACCTTGGGAGAAAACTGAATAAAGACAAAAATAAAGATTAATGAATTGGTCATGCAACTAAAAAAGCTAGAAAAAGAACAAATTAAAATCCTCCAATTAAATAACAAATTTTAAATTTTGAAAAGGGGATATTTTGGTAAGAAAACTAATGAACATTAGTTCATCATTGTAGTTCAATATTATAATGATAATTAGTTAACCATAAAGAGCAAAACTAAGAGTTGGTTTCATTTTTTAAAAAATCAACAAAATAGATAAATTTTTAGTTAATTTGATTAGAAAAAGGGAAGAAGAAAATCAAATTGTCAATATCAAATATATAAAGGGTGAACTTACCACCAAGGAAAAGGGAAATAAAGCAATAATTAGGAATTATTTTGCTCAACTATATACCAGTAAATCAGGTCATCTAAGTGAAATGGATGAATATTTACAAAAATATAGATTTCCCAGGCTAACAAAGGAGCAAATAAATTTTTCAGTAGTCTTATTTTAGGAAAAGAAATTGAACAAACTATTAATGAACTCCCTAAGAAAAGATCTCCACAGCAAGATGAATTTACAAGTGAATTCTATCGAACATTTAAAGAAAAATTAATTCCAAAATTATGCAAACTATTTGGAAAAACAAGGAAAGGAGTCCTATCCAAATTCCTTCTATGATACAGATACGGTGCTGATACCTAAACCAAATAGGATCAAATCAGAGAAAGAAAATTATAGACCAGTTTCCCTAATGAATATTGATGCAAAAAAATCTTTAAAAAATATTAGGAAAGAGATGACAGCAACTTATCACCCAAATAATATACTATGACCTAATATGACTTATACCAGGAATGTAGGGCTGGTTCAATATTAGGAAAACTATTATATTTTTATATTAACATAATTGAGTATATGTATAACCAAAATAACAGAAATAATATCATCATATCAATAGATGCAGAGAAAGCATTTTACAAAATACAATACCCATTCCTATTTAAAAAAAAAAACACACTAGAGAGCATAGGAATAAATGGAGTTTTATTTAAAATGATCAATAGCACCTTTCTAAAACCAATAAGCATCTTATGTAATTGTGATATAAACTAGAAGTATTCCTAATAAGATCAGGGGTGAAACAAGGTTGCCCACTCAATATTGCATTAGAAATGATGTTAGCTTTACCAATAAGAGAAAAACAAATTAATAGCTTGTTCTATTTCTTTCTCTAAAATGGGGCTATTTAAATAATTTATTTCCTCTTCTGCTAGCCTGAGCAATCTATATTTTTGTAGATATTCCTCCATTTCATTTTGATTATCAAATTTATTGGCATAAAATTGGCCAAAGTAACTCCTATTTATTGCTCTAATTTCCTCTTCCTTCATTGGTGGAAAGTTTTCCCTTATCATTTTTGAGAGTTAACAATTTGATTTTCCTCTTTCCTTTTTCTAATCAAATTAACTAAAGGCTTATCTATTTTGTTAGAGTTTTTTTCATAAAACCAACTCTTAGTTTTATTTATTAATTCAATTGTTTTCTTATTTTAAATTTCATTAATCTCCCCTTTAATTTTCAGAATTTTCAATTTGGTATTTAATTGAGGGCTTTTAATTTGTTCTTTTTCTAGCTTTTTAATTGTAAGCCCAATTTACTGACCTTCTCTTTCTCTATTTTATGCAAGTAAGCATCTACAGATATAAAATTACCTCTTATAAATGTTTTGTCCATCCCACAAATTTTGGTACATTGTCTCATTGTCATTCTCCTGGATGAAATTATTGATTGTATCTATGATTTGCACTTTCATTCATTCATTCTTTAAGATTAGATTATTTAATTTTCAATTAACTTTTGGTTTATTTTCTCCTGGTTTTATATTGCAGGTGATTTGCATCATGGTCTGAAAAAAAATGCATTTACAATTTCTGCCTTTCTGCATTCGATTTTGAGGTTTTTATGGCCTAACACAAGATCAACTTTTGTATAAGTTCCATGGACTGCTGAGAAAAAAGTAAACTCCCTTCTGCCTCCATTCAATTTTCTCCAAAGATCTATCATGCCTAACTTCTCTAACATTTTGTTTACTTCCCTAACTTCTTTCTTATTTATTTTGTGGTTTCATTTATCTAATTTTGAGAGAGCAAGGTTGAGATCCCCCATTAGTATAGTTTTGCTGTCTATTTCTTCTAACATCTCTCTTAACTTCTCCTCTAGGAATTTGGATAATATACCACTTGATGCATATATATTTAGTATTGATATTGTTTCATTATCTATGGTACCCTTTAGTAAAATATAGTTTCCTTCTTTATGTCTTTTAATTAGATCTATCTTTGCTTTTACTTGATCTGAGATCAGGTGCTTTTTTTTGTTCACCTGCAGCATAATAGATTCTGCCCCAGCCCTTTACTTCACTCTGTATGTATTTCTGTGTTTTAGATGTGTTTCTTGTAAACAGCATATTGTTGGATCCTGGCTTTAATCCAGTCTGCTATCTACTTCCTTTTATGGGAGAATTCTTCCCATTTAAATTCACAGTTAAGATAATTAATTCTGTATTTCTTGCTATCTTATTTACCCAAAGTTATAGTTTTCTCTTTCCTTTCCCCTTTCTTTCTTCCTCTCTCCCCCATATTTTGCTTTTGATGACACTTCCCTCAAACAGTCCCTCTTCCTTTAGAGCCCCTCCCCCCTTTTGTTTGTTTGTTTGGAGGTCAAATTTTTTGTTCAGATCTGGTCTTTTCATTAGAAATAGGTGAAATTCACCTATATCATTAAATATCCATCTTCTTCCCTGGAAGATAATTCTCATTCTTACTGGATAGCATATTCTTGACTGTAATCCAAGTTCCTTTGCCTTTTGGAATACCTGGTTCCAGGACCTTTGATCCTTAATGTGGAAGCTGACAGATCTTCAGTGATTCTAATAACAGTTCCTCAGTATTTGAATTGTTCCTTTCTACCTGCTTGCAGTATCTTTTGCTTGGTGGCATAGTCCTGAAATTTAATCACAATATTCCTTGGGGATTTAATTTTGGGGTCTCTTTCAGGAGGTGATTGGTGAATTCTCTCAATGGCTACTTTACCTTCTGATTCTCAAACAACAGGGCAGTTTTCTTTCATGATTTCCTGAAAGATAGTGTCTAGGTTCTTTTTTTCATCATGGCTTTCAGGAATTCCAATAATCCTTAGGTTGTCTCTACTAGATCTATTTTCCAGGTCAGTTGTTTTTCCTAGGCGATATTTCACATTTTCTTCTATGTTTTTTCATTTATGTTTGTATTTGTTTAATTGATTCTTGAAGTCTTACTGATTCATTCACTTCCATTTGTTCAATTCTATTTTTTAATATATTATTTCTTCAGTTACCTTTTTAAGTTCCTTTTGTAACTGGCCAATTTGTTCATTGCATACTTTTCCTGTTTCACCAATTTTGTTTTTCAGTGAATAAGTCTTTTTCATATCTCTTTCGTAGAGCATTATATCCTTCTTGCAATGATCTCAATTCATTTCCCCATTTTTCTTCTAACTCTTTTGAGTTTCTTTAAGCAATCTTCCAGGAAAGTATTGTGAAATGGGAACCAGCTCATGTGTCTCTTTGTGGCTTCCTCTGGAGTTGCCTTACTTTTATGAACCTCAGAATCTGAAGTCTGCCTTTCTCTCTTTCCATAAAATCTGTCTATGGTGAGAGTTCTTTTTTGTTTTTTATTCAATTTTTTAAGGCTTGAGGTGTATTTAAAGCAGAGGAGCGACAGCTGCTTTAATTTGCCCTGGGGCAGTTCGTCTGATTGACTTCCTGTGCTGGGCTATCTGGGCTAGGTCCTATGTTCTCAGTGGTTTACAATCTACCTTTTCCAAAAGGCAGATCTGCCAAAGCACCTTCCTGAAACCAGACCAGAGTGGTCCAAGAGTCTCACAGAAACTTCCCAAGTGCTTAGAATCTGCCACGCTGAGTCCTGGCCCCGGCTTCCTGCCTTGTTTCCCAGAGCTGCCGTCTGAACTTGGCAAACTAACCAACCCCCTGCCCATCTGAAACAGACCTGCTCCAAAGCTCTTCCAAGGTAACTTCTTCTGGGAATGTGTTGTAGTCCAAATATTTGGGGGTGTTTTGACTCCAGAACCAGGTTTAATCTGCTGTTAGTTTGAGAGAAGGTCACAGGAGGTCACAGAGAGTCAAGTCTTCACTCCACCATCTTGGCTCCATCCCCCTCTTTCCTTCCCCCCAAGAAAAACAAATTAAAGGAATTAGAGTAGATGAGGAAACAAAATTATCACTCTTTGCAGATGATATGATAGTATATTTAGAGAATTCTAGAGAATCAACTAAAAAAACTATTAGAAACTATTAACAACAAAGTTGCAGGATCCAAAAAAAGTTTACATAAATCATCAGCTCATCAGCATTTCTATATGTTACCAAAAAAGTCCAGTAGCAAGATATACAGAAACCCCATTTAATGTAACTGTTGATAATATAAAATATTTAGGGGGTATCTATCAAGACAAAGCTAGGAATTATATGAACACAATTACAAAACACTTTCCAAACAAAGTTAGACCTAAACAATTGCAAGAATGTCAAGTGTTGATGGGTAGGCTGAGCTAATATAATAAAAATGAAAATTTTACCTAAATTAATCTATTACGCAGTGACATACCAATCAAACTGCCAAAAATTATTATATAGGGCTAGGAAAAAATAATAAAATTTAGCTGGAAAAAGAAAAGGTCAAGAATATCAAGAAAATTAATTAGAAAAATGCAAATGATGTAAATGGTCTAGCACTACCAAACCTAAAATTCTGTTATAAAGCAGCAGTCATCAAAACTACCTGGTACTGTCTTAAGAAAAAGAGTGATGGATCAGTAGAATAGGTTAAGTTATCAAATACAAAAGTCAAGGACTATAGTCATGTACTCCTTGATAAACCCAAAGATTCTAACTTCATATATTTGGAAAAAAGAGGAATTTATGACCAAACAAGATCTAAAGAACATTATGAAGTGCAAAATGAACAATTTTGATTAAATTAAATTAAAAGGCTTTTACTGCAATGAAAATTAGAAGGAAAGCAGAAATCTGGAAAACAATTTTTATACTCAGTGTTTCTGATAAAGGCCTCATTTCTAAAATATATAGAGAACTAACAAATTTATAAGAATACAAGCCATTCCCCAATTGATAAATGTTCAAAGGATATGAACAAATATTTTTCAGGTGAAGAAATTAAAACCATTTATATAAACTTATTAAAAATGATCTAAATGATTAGAGAAATGCAAATTTAAGCAATCCTGAGGTACCATCTCACTCCTATCTGATTGGCTAAGATGGCAGGAAAAGATAATGATAAATATTGGAGATGATGTGGGAAAGCTTCTACACTAATGTGTTATCCCACCATTCTGGAGGGCAATTTAAAGCTATATCCAATGGGCTATCAAACTTAGTTTATTTTTTGATTCAGCAGTTCCACTATTGCCACAAAAAAGAGGAAAAAGGACTCAAATGTACAAAAATATTTGTGGTAGTCCTTTTTGTGGTGGCATAAAATTGGAAAAGAAGTGGATTTCCATCAATTGGGAAATGGCTGAATAAGTTATGGCATATGAAAATAATGGAATGTTCTATAAAAATGATGAACAAATTGATTTTAGAAAAGCCTGGAAAGATTTACATGAACTGATACTGAGTGAAGCAATGGGAATCATAAATCATTATTCAAAGCTACAAGATTATGTGATGATCAACTATGATAGACTTGTTTCTTCTCAGCAATTCAATGATCCAAGATAATCCCAATGAATTTTGGACGGAAAATGCCCTGTGCATCCAGAGAGAGAACTATGGAGACTAAATGTAGATCAGTGCATATACTATGTTCACCTTTTTTTCTGTCTTATGTTTTTTCCTAGTGTGTTTTCCTTTTTGTCCTGATTTTTCTTTTCCAACATGATGCATATAGAAATTTCTTAAAAATGAATGTATGTGCATAACCTAAAAAATTGTTAAAGTGCTTTGTAAACATTAAAGTGTTATACCATTTTTAAAAAAAAATAAATACAAGCAAAATAAAAAATTAAAAGGTTTCCATGGGAAAAGAATCCAAGTCACAGTCATGAAAAAAGTTCTAAGTCACTAGTAATTAGAGAAATGCAAATTAAAATAACTCTCAGGTTGTACTTCATGACTAGTATATGAGAAAAGATAAAAAAGGAAAAAATTCTGGAGGGGGAAACGTAGGGGAAACAGTTATATTAATGGACTGCTCATTGAGTTGTGAACTGGTCTAGCCATTCTGGACAACAATTTGAAAAATATACCCCCAAAATCTTAAATCATGCATACCTCTGATCTAGTGATACCTCTTCTAAGCCTATATGTGAAAACAATTTTTTAAAAAGAAATAAAAGGATCCATGAATATAAAACTACTTAGAAACACTTTTAAGGTGCAAAGGGGCCAAACAAATTGATGTATTCGTCAATTAGATAATAGCTGAATAAACAATGGTATATAATTAAAGCAAAATATTATTCTGCCCTAAGAAGTAATGAAAGATGCTTTCAGAAAAACTTGAGAAGAGTGATATCTACTTATATAGAGTGAAGTAAGCCAGACCAGGAAAAAAATTACACAATTACAACAGCATTATAAGAACAAATACCTTTGATACACCTAAGAAATATGACCAATGCAATAAACAATCAGATTGCAAGTGACAAACTAAGCAAAGTACCTCCTAACTCTGTAGTAGAGTTCATATGTATTCAGATTTCCTAATTTGAAGGACTGCAATCTGTTCCTGTATTATGAAGATGAGGAAAACCAAGTGGAAGATGAGTCAACCTGGTAGGAGATATTTTGCCTAGCACCAGATGTCTCTGTGGTATCTAGCATAGGACTTTCCAACTCATTTTACATCCTTGCTATAAATGGTGGGGGCCTTGGGATCTTGCAAGTCAGCATAATTTAATAAAATGTAAGTCTACCATGCAACTCTGCTTTAAACTAATCAGTGTTAGTTTAGTTTGCATCATTGTACTTTATGTAATCAATTGTATTAAAAACTACTGTGAATGTCAGATGAATCTTTGGTTGTTGAAGAGCCATTGACCTTTTATTGACAAGTATTAGCTTTGCTAATTAATCATGCTCAGAATTGTGGACCTCAATTCTTCTCTATTGAAAATTTTTATCACAACCAAAAAAGGCATACATTTTTGGGCATAGACAATGTGAGAATTGGTTTGGTTTAGTTATGTGTATTTGACACAATGGTTTTATTTTTCTTTCAAATGGGGGAGTGCTTGGAGGAAGAGACAATTAATGCTTGTTAAAAAAATAAATAAAAGGAACATTAAAAAATATTTTGCTATTGTAAAATTTGCTCTCCTGGTTCTGTTCATTTTACTTTGCATCAATTGATAGAAGTCTTTTCAGACTTTTTGTTCCTTTATAAAGATCCCATTATTGCTTAATTTCAAACAAAAAGAAGGTGTTGATTGAAAATCACAATATTCAAGGAATTCAATCAATTGACAAACAATTCTCAGACATTTACTTTTCAGGAAAGTATGCTAGATGCTAGAGATACAAACACAAGTTTTGGGGCAAGGTTTGAAGATCAGGATCCAGTGGTATAATGAAAAAAGCTGACTTCACAACTCAGCTCATATCAACTACTGCTTACTCCCATCATTAAATTTTACTTTTATAAAGAACCAAAATCATTTGTATCTTCTCCCATTAAAAACCAATTAAGTCAGTGACAGATTTTTATGTACATGCTTAAAAACCAAGATAGAATTTATGAAAACATTCTAAACCTGGGTCTAGCTTTACATAGCTCTTAATGCTGCCTAGGCATTCATCATTCAACTATGTAAAGTGGACTTTGTGTAATTGTGATTCATAACATGCTTTCCCAATAACACATCTATAATTTTTAATAAAAGCATTGTGTTTTCATAATAATAATCTTCAATTAATATGATTTAAGAAGCATTAATCAACATTTTCAGGAAAACTGTACTATTGTTAATTATAGAGCTAGCATAAGGTACATAGTGTTGGGCAATGAAGAAGATCTGAGTTTAAATCCAACCTCAAATATATGTGTGAACCTGGATAAATTACCAGACTTTTCTCAGTATCAGTTAGATGACCTATGAAAATTGGGATAATAACAGCACATCCCTCACCATCAGGTTTCTGTGAGGATTAAATGAGATTTATATATGCAAAGTACTTTAAGATTTATATAAATGCTAATAATTGACATAGAAGTATTCTCAGCAAGATCTTACTTATTGACTTATTGATAAACAAGACTGATAGATATTTATGAACTACATTTTTCTTTTTTCAATTATTGAATGTTAACAATCCTTATAAAATAACCATTCAATTATTTGAAGAATTATATGACAAGAAGAAATAAACATGGTACCATCTCTTTTCTATTACTTGAGATTAAGTAACTTAAAAGAAAAGTAATAGGTATCAGAACTGTGATTTCACTAATATAGCTATTTCCTGGAATAATGTAGATTACCTTCTATGGCTAGAAGACGGTTTTTCATGAATTTCTATTACTAAAAAAAAATCACCATTTTATACTTAATTTTTGAAGTTTTAAAAATTAATATAACTACATTACAACTGTTTATTTGTATTTTTATTTATTTTTTTCAATTTTTTTTTATTAAAAGCTTTTTATTTACAAAACATATGAGTGATTTTTCTACATTGACCTTTGCAAAAGCTTTTTTTTTGTTCCAAGCTTTTCCCCTCCTTCCCCCCCACCCCTC
Organism: Myrmecobius fasciatus; assembly: GCA_023553655.1. NCBI lineage: Eukaryota > Metazoa > Chordata > Mammalia > Dasyuromorphia > Myrmecobiidae > Myrmecobius > Myrmecobius fasciatus. Next base: position 9,475 of record JAJPUD010008266.1, read on the forward strand.
ACCCCTAGATGACAGGTAATCTAATACATGTTAAATATGATAAATTATATGACAAATCCAATATATGTATACATATCTATACAGTTATCTTACTGTACAAGAAACATCAGATCTAGAGAGAAGAAAAAAAAAACAACCTAAGAAGGAAAACAAAATACATGTAAATATTCACAGAAAACGTTAAAATGGTGTGTTGTGGTTCACATTCAGTTCCCTTAGGCCTCTCTCTGGATGTATATGACTATCTTCATCGCTGGACAATAAGAACTGTTTGAATCACATCATTGTTGAAGAGAACCATGTCCATCAGAATTGATCATCATATAGTCTTGTTGCTGTGTATAATGTTCTCCTAGTTCTGCTGATTTCACTCAGCATCAGTTCATGCAAGTCTCTCCAATCCTCTCTGAAATCCTCCTGTTGGTCATTTCTTATAGAACAATAATATTCCATAGCATTCAGATACCATAATTTATTCAGCCATTCTCCAATTGATGGGCATCCTTTCAATTTCCAGTTTCTTGCCACTACAAAAAGGGCTGCCACAAACATTTTTGCACATGTGGGTCCCTTTCCCTCCTTTAAGATCTCTTTGGGATATAGGCCCAGTAGAAACACTGCTGTGTCAAAGGATATGCACAGTTTGATAACTTTTTGAGCATAGTTCCAAATTGCTCTTCAGAATGGTTGGATCCGTTCACAGTTCCACCAACAATGTATCAGTGTCCCAGTTTTCCCACATCCCCTCCAACAGTTATCATTATCATTTCCTGTCATTTTAGCCAATCTGACAGGTGTGTAGTGGTATCTCAGAGTTGTCTTAATTTGCATTTCTCTGATCAATACTGATTTGGAGCACCTTTTCATGTGACTAGAAATAGTTTCAATTTCTTCATCTGAAAATTGTCTGTTCATATTTTTTGACCATTTATCAATTGGAGAATGGCTTGAATTCATATATATTTGAGTCAATTCTCTATATATTTTAAAAATGAGGCCTTTATCAGAACCTTTGAATGTAAAAATATTTACCCAGTTTATTGCTACCCTTCTAATCTTGTCTGCATTCATTTTGTTTGTACAAAAACTTTTTAACTTGATATAGCCAAATATCTATTTTGTGATTAATGATGATCTCTAATTCTTCGTTGGTCACAAATTCCTTCCCCCTCTACAGGTCTGAGAGGT